>PVIU01003021.1:0-155451 GCA_004026605.1 Ondatra zibethicus | reverse complement strand
CCCTCCCTCCCTCCCTCCCTCCCTCCCTCTGTCTTTACTTCTATGTGTCTGGGACAAGCCTAGCTCCCCAATACTGGTTAACTATCTTTGTGTGCTATCTTTCTTGGAGCATCAGTCCTCCCGACATATCAGCAGACTCCTCCAGTGTTTCCCAGGCCATTCCAGATCTCAGGTCTGAGGAGCCTCCTGGTCCACCTTGCTCTTGAGCACTGGCCTGGGGGCGTGGGGAGGGCAACAGAAAATCCTCACTCAGGATAAGTAGGTCAGCACATCTCAGATGGACAAGGAGCTGGGCCACTGGGCAGGGTCCCTCTTCCCATGTGGGAAGAAGGAAAGCAGCAGGCCTTAGAGCATCCTGATGCTGGGCCTGGTGGATTAGGGTTGTTCTCATGTGTGCATTCAGCAATTATTTATTGGGCATCGATTCTGCACCGAGTGCTGTTCTGGGTGCTGTAGATACTTGAGCTAACTAGATAGATGGCAATCCAAGCTCCTGGGACTTACACTCCATGGGAAGGAGTGGAAATTGAACAACGAACACAGTAAGCGTGGTAGTGGAGAATGGAGCAGGGAGCCGAAAGAAACCCTACAAGTTCCAGGGGACTGGGAGAACTAAGAGCGTGTGGTCAGGTATGGCCTTGGTGACATGGCAGTACTTGTGTGAGGATTCCAGAGAAGGCATGGGAGAAAGCCAGGAGGGAGTCCGATTGTGTACTAAGCAGGGAGGTTGGCATGCACAAAGGTCCTGAGGTAGGTGGTACAGGAACGGCAAGAAAGCAGAAGTCTGGGACAGAGTGAGTGGGGGAGGGAGTGGGAGGAACCAGAATTAGAAGAACCACATACTAAGGATTCTGGCTTGACCTCTGAGAGAAGTAGGGGACCACTAGGGGGGGTTCCAGCAGAGCAATGGCATGACCTGACAGGGCCTTTGTGGGGATCAGCCTGAGGCAAGGGTGGCAGTTGGGAGAGCCAGTAAGCAGGAGTGAGAGGCAGTAGGGCCCTAGGGGTGGCGTGGGCATGGGTGGTGACCTTGAATTCCAAATCTGCTGGCGGATGGATTTTCTGGTTGTTGCTTTAAATTTGGGACAGGAGAGAAAGCATTTGAAGCAGCTGATTTGGCCTGAGTTATGGAGAAAACTGGTATGAGGAGGGGCTTAGGCAGACACACCTGTCCTGAATGTGTCATTGCATCACCCAAGGGAGAGCGAGTGCCTGCCCAGGGTGAGGTGTGGAGGAGGATGGGGAGACAGGGAATGGGGCCACACCGTGGGCAGCGGGAAGGAAGGATGGGCGGGCACAGGCTTACACCATGGGGAGCTGTCCCTCCCCATGAGGGACATGCGGAGGAGCACACTGGACCAGGGCAGGAAGAGGGAACAGGGGACTAACAATATGGACAACAGCCTGTGGTACACCAACAGGAATGTGAGCCCTCCTCCCAGGAGTTAGGCCTCAGCAGGGAGCTGGGCCCAGAAACGAGGGTGGGATCCCAGTCTCCGGTGGCAGTTGAGGTCTGAGGTCGGGCAGTTCAGGTTGGTGATGGGAACCGGATGAGGGAAGCCAGAGACGGCTGGGAGCCGTGGAGAAACATTAGGTGTAATATAGAGGGGCGAGGGAGTGGAGTGCATGGCTTGGCCTAGCCAGGTAGAGATCTGTGAGTAGCCATGGTTGGGCACCTGGCCTTGCTACAGACGCCAGGTGGGAGGCAGAAGTGAGGGAGGCAGTGGTGGGCAGTTGGGAACTGGGAGCCTTTTCTCCCAGAACGTCGTGACCTCTGCCAGTTCCACAGGCACCTTGCTCACACGCTGCTCCTTCCTCACGTGTCTCAAATGCCCTCTAATCAGGGTCACACCTTGATGTGCTGGAGTGTTAATTCCCTGGGAAGCACAGCGCCCTGGGTGGGCTGGATGGGCCATTTGAACTTCCGCCCTGGCCCAGGGCAGGACGGAGGTGAGACTGGCTTGCCAGGTGCTGGGAGCACGCTCCTAGGCCAAGCGCCAATGCCTGCCTCCCACCTCTTTCCTTCTTGTCTGTCTCTTTGCCCGCTGTCTACCCTTCCCTCCTTGCCTCCCTCTCTTCCTCAGTTCTTCTCTCTTCTTTCTTCCTTCCCTGTGGTTTTTAGTGCTCGGTTATATTTTCCTTACAGTTAGTGAGAGGGGGTGGCTTGTTGAGGAAGGAGGGAGGGATGGAGGACAGAGGCAGAGAAAGGCAGGCAAGGCACAGCTGAGAGACCCCTGAGTATCCAAACTGTTGAGTAAGGCTGGCCCGCCATGGGCTACACTGATCCCAGCCTCCCGCCAGACCCCTGTCCCCAAGCGAATGCCCTTTCTTCCTTAGAGCATGTGCTTTCTCCTGGGTCTGCTGAGGCAAAGTACGGCACAGCTACCACAGTAGAAGGAAGCTTGCCTCTTCATTCTAAGACTGCGTCTTTGACCTAGGTGACTGTGCATTCTCCATCCCTTAGGCTGCCTTAGGGATCCAACAAAACTCCGCATACAGAGGGCCCTGAAGAGATCTAGGCATCCTTGGAATAGGGTCTTCCTGAGTCTCAGTCCCACCTTCACCCAGCTGTCCCCTGCTCTGCCCACAGGGCTCCATCCTCATGCCAGGACATGTACCTGCCTCCCAGCCTATGCAAACAATCCCTTGGTGGGACTGCGAAGGGGGATCTGCTTCAGCTTTGGGAACATCCTTGATGCTTGGCGTTCTGCTATGGATGCAGCATCCATTCAGAGCTCTGCCACTGCTCTTCCAGGGTCTCCTCTGCATCCAAACACCCCTGCATGCTGTCTCTGAGGGAGGGTGTGTGACTGATTACCTGTGGCCCCTCCCTTTGAGGTGGTGTAGGGAAGAAATGATACAGTGAGCCGGAATGAGGTGGGCAATGAGCTCCAGTGTACAGAGAGGCTCTGATACTGACAGCGTTGCCATCTTCTTTTCAAGATCCTTCTCTGGTGCCACAGCAGACACTAACAACCCCAGCCCATCCTCCTGCCCACAGGCCTGGGAGGGTCTACCTGAAACAGGCATCTGCTGAGGTCACCAAGGGAGGCCTCAAGATTGTTGGCGCAGGCTGAGAGCTGGTACCTGTCCTAGCCCAGGATGAGGCTGAAGCACTGTGGGCAGGGCTGGGGGCAGCTGGGTGAAGGTCCGACTGAGACTCAGGAAGACTCTACCCCAGGGATGCTGGGATCTCTTCAGGGCCCTCTGTATGCCAAGTTGCCTTGGATCGCTATGGCAGTCTAGGGGATGGAGAAAATGTCCAGTTCTGCTGGGGGTTGGCTCAATAGGTAATCAAATGACCTAAGGCCCAGGACCAAGGTGACAAGTCCTGATCCTAAGGGCCCCCAATCATATTCTCCTTCCTTCATCCAACAGGACCCAGAAGAGCAAGGACTTTCTCCAAGGGCACTAGGGAGCCACTGGGACTGGTACAGATGTGCTGACCTGGCATGCAGGGCTTAGCTGGGAGGTGGAATCAGGCTGCGGAGGACACACCCTAGGCACAGAGGTGAGGGAATGTCCTTCATTGGCTGTAGGTGGCTGGGCCATCTCTGTCCATGAGTAGACTCTATCTAAATACTCTCTTCACACGTACCCCTCATCTGCAGAGTCCCCTGAAAGCTCCCAAACAAGTTTGGGAGCAGAAAGCACCCCTCTGAGGAGAGATCCCAAGCACAGGTGTGACAGTCATTATGGTGGGGAGAGCTGCCACCTTGTGGACCCTGGGAAATAGTGTGGGTGTTCCACCTGAGAGAGGAGGAGTTGTTGCTACCATATCCAAGTCCTGTCCATCACAGGCAAAGGACAGGGGCTTCTACCCCCAACTCCGGTTTCCCCTGACAAGCTAAGAGTCTGATTTTGAGTCACAGCAATATTCATGGGTGGGGTACCTGAGTTGGGGCAGAAGGGACCCTGACTCTAAAGCCAGCTAATCTGCTTTCACATCTTGAACCCCTGTCCACTAGGCACCCCAGTTTCTACTTCTGTAGCCATGACTTGGGGTAATGTGGCCAGAGAGGCCACAGTGTAACCAAGCAGGAACTTAGTAACAGGAAGCTTCCAAGAGTCCCTCCCTGCTTTCTGCAACAACCACGGTACAGTCATACGCCTGGCCCATCAGGCCACCAATGCATCTGTGGGACCTAGGAGGGAGACTGCCCCAGCTCAGAGATCAATAATTGAAGTCAGATGAGTATATGGAAGACTTGGGTAAGCTCTGCTGCTCCCTCCACCTGGGGCCAATAGAACCTTATAGAAAAGCCAGGAACATTCCATTCCCTCTGATGCTTCCCAGGAGGACTTTTTACTTTGGAAGACTGGCATGGGCGTCTGGAACAGCTGAACAGCCCTTGGGGGAGGGTGCAGAACAGAGGCTTTTGTCTGGGAACCCCTTTCTGAGGCCCCCATAAAGACTGATGGAGGGATGGTCCCAGGCAGGGCAGTGCACTTGCCTTGCTGGGGTTTGATGTCACCAGGCTCCAGCTCACGGGACCCAACCCCACTGTGGTTCATCCTCCTCTTTATCCATCATTTTGACAAGCTGCAGATAGCATAAGTCTGTGCTAACTCATCACCCTTTCTTGGGAATCCGTCCACTCTGGACAAGCCCCAGGCACTGTCTCTGTTGACCCATTTCACAGAGAGAAACGCGCATTCGTACGTTGGAAACATGGCCTTGAAAACACAAATGCCCCAGTGTCAGGATCTTCAGTCTCAGGGGCCATCTGAAGCGGGCTGGGGATGGGAACCAGCTCTTGTAGGCTGCTGATTGGAGATGGGGAAGGTATAGCTGTGGCAGCAAAATCCTGCAATTAGGAAGCGATTTAATATCCATGGAGCGGTAATGGAGCGCCACCTCTCCCAGGTCAGACAGATGTGCGTGTCCTGCACATGTGTTGTAGATTCCTGGAATGAGAAACACCGCGGGGCCCACACATTACACTGTTACTCTCTACCCAAGTACCCATATTCTGCTGCCTCTGTGGCCTGTGCCTAGAGTGTTCAGGCTGCCCCGTGCTGCTTAGGCTTGTTCCTCTTACACAGTCTGATTTAGGACCTGCTCACAGATGGCTTCACAACTTCCTTTCTGAGGGATCCTGTGCTCCATACCCCAGCTTTCTGCTGTTGCGGTCAGGTCAGCCCCAGGCTGAACATCCTGGTGCATGGGAGCTAGTGAGGGGCAGCATCTCAGGAGCCTTCTTCCTGTGGCATCTGAGCTCCACATGGGCTTCCTAGTCTGAGTCCTGGGCTGCCTGGTCACCTTCCTGGAGCACCAGGAAGATTTTCTTCCTCCTTTCCTTCCTTTTTACTTCTTCTCTCTTCTCTCCCTCCTATTCAGCAACTAAGGACAATAGGATACAGTTAACCTATTTGCAAGATGAACTAAGGTCAGCTGCCAGGTCTTTCGTCTCTGTCCCTGCCTAAGAGGCAGGCCTTTCCCCTCCTTTACCTGTCCCCTCTTCTTGGTGGCAGAGGCCAGTGTTCATGTGGGCATGCATGTGGCTTAGGAAGGGATGTGGTCATGACGACTGGTATGCCCCGAGGTCCATGAACTGAAGGTGTCTATACTGAACTTTCACAGCTAGCAGGGATGGCCTAGCTCCATGCCTGAGCCTCTTCCATTCATCTTCCTTGTCTATCTCAGAGACCACAGAAGACTGGTCTTGTGGTATCCCCTGCATTTTGTAGCATTCAGGTTTCCAGGAATCTGCAGCTTTCTTGGTGGTTCCACTAAGCTACTGCACCCCACCTGGACCAGGAACCTCCTAACTAGGTTCCTGAGGAAGGCTGTCAGGGGCAGCAGGAGTGAGCAGAAACTGGGCAAACACCTGAAATTCTGTTTATTTATCATTTATTTATTCTGTCATCTTTGCTACATAGCCCCGAATGACCTAGTACTCACCCTGTAGTCTAGTATAGCCTCAAACTCACGTCTGTCCTCCTGCAATTAGGAGTTTGGTGGCTCCATCATGGCGCTGGCTGACTGATACCCATGGCCTCTGTAACTGACCACTATTACAGACACTGCTGCATGGGACTGTATCTGGGATCTTGGTGCCCCCTCCCAGGCCGCGTTATAAGGCGTGATTCTCAGGCACATTTCTATGGGAGGTGGCAGGGCCCAGTGAAAGGCCTAGGGTCAGGGGAAAGGGTTACTGGCATCCTGGCCCTTCTTCTTCCTCTCTTTCCAAAAACAAGTGGTGAGTAGTTCACTCTGCCATGTGCCCCCACCACAATGCATTCACTAACCCCCTTGAGAGGCTTAGAAGTGACGCCTGGATTGTGGACCAAGCGTTGGCCACACAACCCTTTCTCTCCATAAGCTGCTCATCCCAGGCATTTCTTAGAGAGACCCAGAGCCGACGGGCACAACAAGGAAAAGAGACAGCTGCAGTCGGATTGCTTCCAATCCAGTCCATGACTCACTTGTCCTGTGGTGGTCAGACCCCAAGCTCAGCCACTATGAAGCCGGACTGGATGACACTCACCCAGCCCCAGCACTGGGTGTGTACACAACCCTGGCTCCAAGGTCATCCAGAGAATAGAACTCGATTTTATTGGGACCCATCCTAGCGGTGACCAGTGTACCCTTGGGAGTACACATCTGAGGTCCAGACATGAGGGCGTTATCCCCTTCCCGGTCTCTGAAAGGCTCCCAGTGCCCCACGACATTTCCCCTATTGGCCATCATGACTCTGCTGTGCTCCAGTATATGGAGAGACGCTTGGGGCTCTCAGGTACCTCTGCCCATTCACAGTCCCAGGGCTTCAGTGGTGCCCAGCGCCATGGCAGGAGTTGTGGGCTTGTTGGCCTTTCATGTGCAGAGCAGTGGTGGTGAGCTGAGTGCCCTGGGACTTGGAAGCTCAGATCTGGGAAGCAACATGCTGCCCTACCTCATCCTGCCCGTTACATGGCATCGTTTTCCATGGTCACCCGACAAGCTGGTTGCGTTTTCACACATGCTGCGGTGACCCTGCTATGAACTTGCAACAGCCTTCCAACACCTCCAACAGCATGTTTAACACACATGGCTAAGCCTGAGCTTTGAATCTTTCATGTGGCAGGCTAGCAAAGGCACTTCATTGTCGTCAAGGGCTTTGATCTTCCCTCTCCCTCCTCCAGGCTGGAGGGATCAGAAATGCCCAGGCTGAAGGCACATCTCAAGGATTCCAGAACCTTCTTCAAAATGCCCTGCCAGAAATGTCAAAGGAAATTAGCAAGAACTGATGTCAGGCTCAAGGAAGCAACATTCAATCAGTGGCACCATTCTCTCCCCAAATTGAATTATTCATCATTTCCTGCTCTTAATAAAATAATTACTGCCTCGAGTTTGCCCTCCCTTTGAGAGGGTCTTGCTTCTTATCAGAATGTGAAAGGGGCTAAGGAGGAGTCCCCGGTGGGGAGGAGCATGAGGCCACTGACACCTCCCCCATGATCAGCTCCTTCATCCAGGTCCACCACCCTCCCCTCCCAGTGACCAAACATACATCTCTCTGACTTCCAGCTGCCAGCCTGGACATCGAGATCCTTCTCTGTATGATAGCTGCAAATGCTACCTAATTAGCAAGGGAAGTGTTGAGTGGTGATGATCACTATCCCAGGAACTCAGGGACTGCCGTGACATACCTAAGTAGGACTGGGGACAGGGTGAAAAGAAAGAGGAAGTGGGATTCTGGTGTTCTAGCATACCAGAGGGTCCTATCAATGACCTCGCTGGGGATGCTGTGGGGATGCCTGTCCTCTGTCCCCAAAGCTAGTGGTCATCCTCCAGCCCCGACCCTCACTCAGGCCTCTGAGTCCGTGTCATGACCCCATCCATAGGACACAGGAGCACTCCGGTAGCTTCAGCATCAAGCCCCATATCCTGTATCCCCAGTCCGTGTATTCTGGCCACTCTGCTCACACTTGGGACAGCACAGAGACCCTTAGGAATGCTGCCATGCCTGCCTCATCTTTCCTGTCTCTTGTGGAAGTTAGACATGACTGGAGTCTGATGGGCTCCCCAAAAGACCCACCTGTGCAGGCACATGGCTCTGGGAAATAAAAGTGAGCCTTCTAGAAAGGGCAGAGGCCAAGCTCAGGAAGAGACACCAGGGCACCCGCGGGGAACATTCGAATCTGGCTATGGGCTCCACACCCTCTAGACTGCGGTAACTGTGAGGTGTGAAGAAGACACGGTGTGACTTCTCTCCTTCCTATGATAAGATACCTAACAAGAAGCAACACGAGGAGGAAAGGGTTTGTTTTTACACTGCAGTCCGAGGGTATAGTCCAAAGGCATGATGGCAGGAGTGGGAGTCCTCTCACCTGGTGTCAGCAGTCAAGAGACGGGAGATGAGCTCTGGATGTCAGCTTCTCTCCTCAGTTAACCCTCTGACCACACACTCAGACACCTCAGAAGCCTGTCTCCTAGGTGACAATCCAATCAGGCTGTTAATGCGGAAGAGTCAGGGAGCTCACAGAGCAGCCAATGGGTACCCTACATTCATCCCAGCTCCTTACCCAGAAATAGGATGGAGATTCTTTGGCCTCAGTTGCTTCCTCTGCAGAATGGGTAGAAGGTTATTGTACACTAAAGTCTGACTTCAGTGACCGAGTGTGGGGATAATAGTGCCCATCTTTGTCCCATGTTCTTGCTGGTTGATAGTGAGATGGCAGCAACTGGTGTCTAGGAACTCAGAGATGTGGCCATCCTTGGCACACTCTGACATCCTGTCTTCCTGTGCACCATTTAGGTCCCTCCAGCCCACATGCCTGCTCTTGTTGCCACCTCAGGGTCCTCCTGAGGCAGGCCCATTCTCAGGGGTTCTATGGACTCAGTGTCGGATCTGGCACTGAGGGAAGTTTGGTGGATAAAGGCCCCTGCTGATGCCTGTGTCTGTCTGGGACAGCTGTTGAGTGGACATGCAGCGGGCACCCTCTGAGTCTAGCTGCCAGTCACCATCCCCATGACAACCCCTCAGAGAGGCCCCGAGCAAATGAGCTACATTCCAGGACCACAGTCTCTGCCTATAGAGAACGGGCAGAAGGCAAGCGTCATTGCCTAAGGATGAGGATTTCAAGTGGTTGAGTGTGGGGCTGAGAAGGTTGGCCTTTGGTCTGTGATTCTTGCAGGATAGCAGTGGGACAGTGACCCAGCGAACATTTGGGGAAACTAAGTCACTGGTAGTATATGACCCAGGACTTAAAGACAGAGGCCAGGCACTTGGCCAAGAAAGCTGGCCTCCAGATTCAGTCTTGACATCATGGCCTAGTGTCTTTCTGAAGAAAGACTGTAGAATCATGGACTCTGAAGCCCTGGCCCCTGTGTCATTAGGATGAGCCACACAGCCTGGTTTTTCAAAGGAAATAGGCTTCTGTGAGGGTCTGAGTTTCGAACTCAGGGTGTATGCTGTGTGATAAGGGGGCAGTTATTTGACTTCTACAGCTCAAATCACATATTTTGAGCATGAATTGGCAGAAGAGATACCCGCACACTGTAGGTGCTTTATGTGTGAGGGGTGTGTGTGTGTGTGTGTGTGTGTGTGTGTGTGTGTGTGTGTGTGTGTGTGTGTGTGTGTTGAGATCTCTGGGGTGGGGGGCAGGGGAAGCCTTGGCCCAAGGGTTTCAGGGAGGAGCTCAATGGGGTGAGTTTACAACTTGTCCTAGCTGGAACAGTATAAGCTGGAGACTGGAAAAGCAATTTGCTGTTTGACTTTGGGGGATAAGAACAGTGATTTGTGCTTATTGAATTTAGAAATGGTGAGAAGGAAAGTTTGGCAGATCTGGGGAGATGCTGTCATTCTCCTTAGCTGCCCTGGAGTGTTGCCGTGTGCATACAAATGGCCTGATTAATCTTTTGGTGGGGGCCTCATGCTCACCAGCCTTGCCCATGCTGCACTGGAGCCTGGGAACAGGCAGGAGGAAACCTCCAGCAGGCATCCCCAGTCCAGGAGCCCCAGGAGCCTGAATAGGGGCATAGCTGAGCGTCTAGTGTGCTGAACCAGCATTAACTCATTCATCAGTGATGCATGCAAGTTTCTACAATGGACCACAGTGAACTGGGGATGCCACAGTGAACTGGATATATTTGTACAATTTGAAACTTTCCAGACTAGAGAACAAGAAGGATGCAAGCACCTTCACTGTCAAGTGGCATCAGAATACTGTAAGCTGACCAGTCTTCATGGAAGAGTCAACATGGGTGGGAAAACCGGAGAAGGCTCTGTGGGTTAGGAAGCTGGGAAGTGACAGTCTATTGGATGTTCACTAGGGGGAAATGCACCCTATCGGCAAAGATACAACCAAAACTCTTATGTCCTGAAGGGCTGGGCTATTCAGGAAAATGGGCACACCAGTTCATTGGAGCATAGAGTCTTGAAAACCTCACTAACAAGGGGGGCCTGAGTCTTAGTGCAAGCCGTTGGAGGGTTTGGGGCAGAGGGGGTCATGCAGGAGGATTAGTAGTTCAGCAGTGCGGTAGATTGGTTAGCTAGTGGGGTATTGTGGATTGAGGGACAGGACTGGTGGGAGTGTCACTTCCTTAGGAGTACTGGAAACGGTACTCGTGTTCTCTGGGGTTGGTGAGAGGTTAAAAGATAAGCAAAAGCAGAGAGAGAGAGAGAGGCAGACAGACACACACAGAGAGGCTGGTCAGTGAGCTAGGCTGGGATATGGAAGCAGAGTCAACAGTAGCCCAGCTATGGATGTGTGTAGCCCAGCCTCAGCTGAAACCTCACTTCTAGCCGAGGGGCGGGCACATCATGGATCAGTGCTCTGGGTCAGAATCCCAACCATGACACTCACTCTCTACACTGAAAAAGGCTCACGGTATTGGACTTGGGGACCAGGGAAGTGACCGTCATTAGTGTCTCACTGTGTGTCAGGCCTGTGTGACCCCAGCTATGGTCTCTGAGGCCTGATACATGGGCTTGGGAGTTTGTGCGTCAGAGCAAGGCTGGAAGCAGATGTTGGCGCCCCTCCCACTCGGAGCCTCTCCATCGGCATGGTGTCAGCATTTCCCCTCCCCGCTCAGTCTCTGCTCACCCAACACTTCTCTCTTTTTAATGCAGCAGAATGATACCGATTTCTGTTCTCTTCACAGTGCGGTGCTGGTGGCATTCTGGCTCCCCCAGGATACCAGGGAAAGGTGTGGCACCTCCCCAGGCACCAGCACACAGACTTCCCTCTGCCGTTATAACAATGGGATGGCAGCATCTTTGGGGAACTCGGAGCTGGAGTTTTCTCATTTCCGCTGATTTTAATGTTGCCGCCCTCCCAGGGGCCCTGTGCGTGAGATGAACAGCCACTTTTCAAGTCTGTTTCTTGTTCTCTTATAAACACGCATCCTCACTGCAGAACGTAGAGCAAACACTGAAGGGGAGAAAGTTTACCCACAGCCCCACTCACAGAGGGTAATATAACTCACTCCTTGCAGCAGCCGTGCGCTTGAAGTGACATGACAGGCTCTCTGCAGACCTGGTGGGTACAAGTCATGTGGAAGCATGGTTCTCAGCTGCTCAAGCTGTTAAGTCCCCAGCTGCGTCCTCAGGCCATGACCCAGGAAGGCCACCAGGGCTCTTCCCATTCTCAGATAAGGACACCGAAGGACAGAAAGATCAATGCTGTCCAACTCCAGAACCCTCTCTGGAGAGCCCTTTAGAACTGTCCACCTGGGAATGCCATGGCTGCCTGGACCAGAGTCTCCCGTGACCTGAACTCAGGACCCAGCACTATCCTCTGGGGACAGAGCAGCAGCTTGTGATATCAGCTGCCAAAGTAGAGGCTTCACCCCACATTCTCTTTAGTCCCTTGCTGCTGTGGCACTGGCGGCCTGCCCCGTGCCTTCCACCGTGCAGGTGTCTGTCCTATAGGGCCGCATATTCCCCCGGCACTGCAGGGGAACAACACTAATGTCAAGTGACTCTTTCCCAGAGCTGGCCCAGTTCCTGGCCTTAGGAGCCAGGTCTGTGCCCCTAAGCTTGCAGATCCGTCGCTGTGTGAACACACAGCTGTACTTACCACACTGCCTGCCCCAACATCTGTGCCCATCGTGTGCGCAGGACCTCAGTCCTCCTCAGCACTGCCTCCAGCCCTAGGCAGCATCTCAAGCCTGTGTTTTATGGTGATTGCAGAAAGCTGAGGCTGTTTTCTGACAGCCAGGGGTTAAATCTGAATGCTGCACCTTACCTTTGCAATTCAAAGCAACAATATAGGCCTATGTATGAAACTGAGCCTATCTTTGTTGGAATCCTTGCTCTTCCACTGAGTTGCTGTGTGACCTGGGACAAGTCAGTTTACTTCTCTGAACTGCAACGTACTCATTCATAAGATGGGAAATAGCCAACACTCCCTTGAAGAGTTGTGAAGGTATATTTGAGTGTTGTCTGTAAGTGAAAAGGATGGAATCTGATAGTGGGCGTGTCTTAGGATTTCTATGGCTGTGAAGAGACACCATGACCACAACTCTTATAAAGGAAAATGTTTAATTGGGCCAGGCTTACAGTTTCAGTTTAGACCATTATTTTCCTGGCAGGAAGCATGGCAGCATGCAGGCCGACATGGTGCTGGAGAGAGCTGAAGTTCTACATTTTAATTCATAGGCAACAGGAAGTGAACTGTCCCCCACTCTGGTCATAGCTTGAGCATATGAGACCTCAAAGTCTGCCCCCACAGAGACACATTTCTTCCAACAAGGCCACACCTACTCCAACAAGGCCATACCTCCTAATAGTGCCACTCCCTATGGGCCAAGCATTCAAACACATGAGTGTATGGGAGTCAGACCCATTCAAACCACCACAGGGTGTTACATGATGGTGGCAATAAGGGTGGTGATAATGGTTCTACCAATGATGAAGTGATGATGATGGTGGTGGTGGTGGTGGAAGGGATGCTGGTGATGAAAGTGATGATGATGTTAGTGATGAAGACTATGGTGGTGGTGAGGTCATGATGCTGATGGTGTTCATAGTGCAAGTCAAAGCCAGGGTCTGGATGACAGGCCCAGAGCTCAGGAGTGAATCTCACAGCAATGGTTCTCTCCATGCTCCCTGCTGTGAGAGCCCTCAGGGAATATCCTGATTCTGAGCTGAGGGTGCAGGAGAGGGGGAAGTGATGCATCAGACCCACCAAACAAGTCCCATTCGGGATTCAGGTCCATCCTGCTCTCAAAGAACCTACATTCCATTGTGCTCTTCCAGCCCCAAGGCTGGTAAGTCAGGCACACTTCTCCCCAGTCCTGGCTGCACACTGTATCCCTAAGAGCTCTGGTTGGAGAAGGCTTAGGCCTGCCTGGTGATTCTGACAATGTCAGGTCACAGTGGGGTCCCTGTCCATTTGCAAATACCCCAGGTGATCACAGTCTTCACAAGGCTTCTGATGCCTGCAAAACACTCCTCCCCACGGGGCTGCCTGCCGATGGATCCTTCTCCCTACCCCATCTCTTTCAGTGAGGGTTCAGGGCCTCTGTGCTCCCCAGTTGCCATCTTTTCAATCAAGCCCTAACATTGCCTGTACTCCACTGGTGAATTCACGATGCCCACCGCTGTCCTTGCTCTACTGTGCTTAAAATGGTGATTGTGGTTGATCTGAAGTGTGCTGGGTAAGCTGGGATGTCCAAGGAGAGAATTGTAGCATAAAGTCCATTGCTTCCTTTCAGGAGACTTTCTGCCTTGAACTAGAGTTTGTAGAGCATTGCATACCGAACTGGCAGCACCCGTCAGTGAATGGGAGGAGGCTTGTCCCCTCAGTGCTGTGGATGGAGACCCGGTATCCCATGTGCAAGACAGGCGGTCCTCACTGCTGCCGACCCTGCCTGCTCACCATGGCCGTGCCCTTTCTCGTGTGTGCTGCTTGGAGCTGTTTGTGGGATAGGAGCTGTCACTGTGCGGGGTCACTGTACAGGTCACCATCCAAATGTGATTGTCTCCCCCTGTTCCAACCCCAACCCTTGCAAGCTCCATAACTTGGCAGTAAGATCCCGGCCTTTGGAGGGAGACCCAGGGTCCTGGACCCCGAGTGCATCTATAACCAAGGGGTCCTTGGCACCCAGGCTTCTGTCCCCAGCATCGTGGGCTCACTGCCACAGTCACAGAACACTCTCAGATGCCGATCCAAGTTGCTACAGGGAGCAGTAGGCCTGGGGAGTGGTCCAGGATGGCGGGGAAGGGTCTAGGCTGATTAAAAGAAGTTCTTTCCCACATACAGGATGGGGATACTCAGAGCAGGCAGAAGGAAGTGGCAGCCCAGTGGCCTGGTCAGGAAAACGCAGAGTAGTAGAGACCACACCAGGTGGTGGCATGTCCTTTTCTAATGTGAGGGCCCCAGAGTACCCAGAGTTCTCTCAACTGGCTAGAGGAAATGTAGAAGTACAAGAGGCGCTGTACTCAGGGGTCTTGGCCCTAATGCCGAAACCAAGCCTGTGCTGGACATAATCCTTCAGGGGGGACTGTGGGGTGCAGAACCCACCCAACAGACAAGGAGCTTTTTCCTATCCAACCTATTTTGTGGCAGGATGGTGGTCTGCAGAGGGCTATGAAGAGACTGGTTCTGCGGGGGGGCGGGGAGAGCTCCTCATTGCTGTCATCATTAGTCTTCCACAGTGAGGCCAGCACAATCCAGAGCTTTGATGAGAACTGGCTAGGATGGGCCAAATCAAATCAAGCTTCCTCAGCTCAGTCACACAGAGGAACTCCCCCCAGCCCCCACTAGTGATAGGGCCAAGATGCTCATGAAAACATTCTAGCATTACTGACAAAAATAGATTTACATCCTTGATTTCTATACCAAACATAATACTGAGCCCCCGGCATGTGGTGTGTATGGTTTTCATGCTAGCTTGGTGGACGGCTTGCCAGGAGTGTTCCTCTAGCCTTGGGATCAGCCAGCTGTTATTCTGGACAATAGTTCCTAATTGATTTTATGGTATTAATGTATAAAAAAAGGTTTCTACTAGTGGTATGTGCACAATGGTCAAACAGAAAATACCCACAGCCTGCTAAAGAAGCCCATGGAATGGAGACACAGCCAGGTGCCATAGCAGAATCTGTAGGTGGTCAAGGGATGAGCAAGGAGACAGGGTGTGTGTCCCACAGAGACCTAGCCTAGAAGGAGGCATGATACCTGAAGGGATAGCACCAACAAAGGATGGAGTGTCAAGAAATGCATGTTGGAGAGAGCTGGCCTCATCCCAGGGCATTCCAGACCATTGGCTTAGTCCACAGAGTCCAATAGGGATAGAACAGCAGGTTCAAACATTCGGGAACAGAGTGACCATGGAACCTTGTAGAAGTTTAGCAGACAGGAACCTAAGGATTATAGTGTGGGGATCCTGGATAATAACACTAGAAGACATTGGGAACCCAAGGTAGAAAGCAGATCACCAGGACCTGAACAGCATTGTCACCCTAAAGGCAGTGACAGTGGGTTCGGTATGAACAACACTCAAAGTGGGACTACTGGGTGGCAGGCCATTTTGTGGTGGGACAGGAAGGGACAGATTCTGCTTGAGGATACCAGGGACCTGGAGGCAGATGGAGCAGGCTGGGCTCCTGGGTTCAGTGGTGGCTAAGGATCGTGGGCGAGTCACCACCTGCTGTGGCTACCCCAGATGTTTCTGAAACAGCAGCACATGGCTCTACCACTGCTCTATTGAAAATCTGGCATAGCAGGTACATCCCTGTCATCCCAGGGCCTGTGCATGAGGATCGCCGCCCGTTTTCAGGACAAGCTGGACTACAGAGTGAGACCCATCTCAAAATGAGCAACTAAATACGCAAAGCCCCCTCTGCCATCCCCGGGAACTTGGCGTTACTTAGGGCTCCCCACCTTCATGGTGCTGCCCCTGGGAGACTGGAACAACTTCTAGGTGGTATCTGCTCACCCCAATTCTCTAGGTCTTTGAAGAGCCTGCCCTGTGCTCACTGCTCAGGGCTCGGTGCTCAGTAAGCATTCAGCCTGATGAGTGCTTGGTACTCAGGACTGGATGAACGACTGAGTGGCAGAATGAATGGGAGAGGGGCAGCTTGCCAATGGACAGGAGGGTGTGTGGAAATTGGGTAGCTCTAGGCCACGTGTGGCTCCTGTTCCTTCTTCCCAGTCTCTCATTGTGTGCTGGTGGGCATCCTACCCAGAAACATCAGAAAGTGCTTTCGTAAGACCCTACTCTTTATTAATAGACATACCACTCTTGGGTGAAGAGGTATACAGCATTGAAGGTGAGTTCATGGGATACAGTTCTGCCCACAATGTTCTTTTGAGAAATCAAATAAACACTAGAGCAGGGCAGAGGGTGACATAGTACCAGGGCTGGGCTGTAAACTGCCCAGCCAGGAAAGCCTGGATGGCAAGGTAAGGAACAGGGCCGCACCCCAGGGTGCTAGGATCCCAGATGAGCTGTCTGGGAGGGAGGCAGAAGATCCTGGCCAGAAAGGCAACACTCATGGGGCCTCTGTGTGACTGTGCCTTGGGCTCTACCTGGAAACATGTGGTTACCAGATCAGATGCCGGCAGCTCCTGGCGATGGCAAACAATAATGGTGGCCAAGAGAGGTCTGGGGATGGTACTGAAAGCGGGGCTGGACCCAGACATATTGAATTAGAAACCCTGCCAACCAGCGCTGGCCTCCACTACGACAGAGCCAGGGTGGCTACACTCAGAGCATGAGGCTTGTAAAGACCAGAGCGTGAACCCCAGACCCAGCCAGCTGGGGATACCAAGCCATCCAGGGCCTCATGCTGGCCATTCAGGCTGTGACTGACACAGGGCGAGAGTGCGTGATCCAGGCCTTAATAAACCAGAACCTGCTTGCTCTGCCAAACTTTAGCCTCTCGTAGTGGAAAAGAAAACACTTGGATCCGGCACATGGCAATAGGATTGTAGAGATGGTGTGGGTGGCATTCAGGAGCATGTGTTGCCGTGGCTGCCAGCCCATGTCCCCCAAGCCAGTCTGTTATTAGCAATGAGTTCCCCCTTGCTCTACTTCCCTTGTAGAGTACAGGTCTGATGCTTCAATGTCAAACAAATGTTCCCCTCTTGGTCAACAGGTGTCATGTGGGTTAAGGGAAGAAAACTGAAGCAGGGGAGGCCCACAGAGCAAGACTAGATGTCCATGTCTCCAGTCCTGCTAGCAGGCTCCTTTCTTTGAGGCCTAGGGACCCACTCACCACCTATGAATGGGTGTCTCCATTGGTCCCCATGGAAGCCAGTGAGCTAAATGGTGTCTTTCCTGACCCCCCTCACGCCAGCAGGCGTCAGGAATGTCTCTCAGTTGTGACAAGGACTAGTCTTGAGCCCTGTTGGTAGAAAGGTTGCCATAGATATATACTTAAATCATTGTGGGTTCCGAGGGAGATTCCAGGAATGGGGGCAACTATAGAATCCGTCCCAATGAGAGTGGTTTTCACAGGCGACCTATGTCTCGTGGTCACCCCGGGTGTTTTGCTGGCTCTGTCTTGTTCTCCGTATTCACTAGTTACCATCCAGGCCCCATCTTCTGAGAATTTTCTGCATTGCTGGTGGAGGGGGCTGGGAAAGCCTCCTTACTATAGCCACCAGGCTACCAGGACATGGCCACACCTGAAACAGGGTCTTCGCAGTTGGAACGCACTTTACTGAGAAGGGCAGTCTGAGGTCCCGTGACTTGTGTCCTTAGAAGAGAGATGCTGAGATGCAGAGGGTGGAGGCTGTGTGACTGAGATAAGGTGATGGGGCCACAGTACCAACACTGCTGCCACCGAAAGGCAAATGCCAGGGAGCACATCATAGCCCTGTCCTAGTCTGGGACTTCTGTCCCTACCATGTGGGACAATAGGTACTGTCACATCCAAGCAGCCAGCTTACCGTACTCCTTGCTAATACCAACCAAACGTTGAGTCTCAGGCTAGCAATGTTGTCCATACAACTTCCATTTTAGGGGACCCACAGCCACACCCCTGGAGGTTAGTGAGCTGTGTTCCTGAACTATCCCCAGAAACCCAATTGAAAGAGTCAGAACTATATCTGGGAGGCAGCAGACCCAGAATTCAAACTCGTGTGACCTTAAAAGCCCTCTCCTATGTCTACAAGCATTATTTCCTTAACTTCTCCAAGTACTTAAGTGTTCTTATGCTTTTCCTGAGTTTCCCTAGAAAACACAGTGTGAGAAAAAAAATGGGTCATTTGGGTTCCTTTTCAATTAGGACCGCAGTGACAAGGGTGTAAAGGGGAGGGAAATGGGTGGAATTTCACCAGTGGAGGATGGATGAAAACGTAGAAATAGGAAAAGAACTCAAAGCCACCCATCCTGAAGGCCCCTTGATCTCTCCATTATGGTCACTGCCTACAGGGCACATGGCTGAAGAATCTGTGCTTGTAAAGTGATGGGTTTAGGCTTGTGGAGACCCAAATGCCATCTTCCCATAAAGGCTGCTGACTAGTGCTAACTCCTATTCTTCCTCTGTCTCCTGTGTCATTCCCTTGTGGCTTCTCCTTCTCTGTCTGTTTTAAGGATGCTGGTCATTGGCTGTAGACTAACTCAGAGAGTCAAGATAGCCTCACAGTTAAGGTTCTTGCTTTCATGGCACCCACAAGAACCTTTTCTAAGTAAGTTATTCATGAAACAGCCCCTCAAATGCTCACGTGCTGAATGAAGGCCTGGTCCCTGGCTGGTGGCACTATTGAGAGGTGATTGGATCTGGGGGTGCCGTCTTTATCATTAGGTCAATCTACTGACCAGCTCAGAGCTGAATGGCTCCCTAGTAGTGGGGCCTGGAAGAGTTTCCCACTAGTGGGGATTGTGTTGGAAGGTTATGTCTTTACCTGGCCTCTTTCTGTCTTGCCTTTTCTCTGCTTTCTGGATGCCACAAACTGATTGTCTTTGTTCCATCATGCTCCCCCACTCCCATGACACCAGTGGAGTCAGCCAGCCATGTAGAAAATACTCTGAGACTGTGAGCCAAAGTAAATCCTTCCTGCCTTAAGTTACTTTGGGGGGTATTTTTGTTGTAGTAACAAACCATGAAACCCAAGTCCAGGCTGAAGTTGTGAGTTGGGATGTGAATACCCAGGGGTGGGGGGTCAGTATCAGGTATATTCTAATCCCTGGGAAAGGGTGATGCTGCAGTCTCTCTTCTCCCTGGGCCTTAGAGCACCCCTAACTCCTGCTTCTTGAGGACCAGCTCCAGAGTCTTAAAGCTAAGATGTCTCCTCTCTGGGCGGTGGTCTTGAGATGCATTCTGTGTGTGCACAAAGGGCCACTGTGTGTCTCTTTCCTGAGGCCCAAAGTTCACTACTTTCCCTGTGGATCCCAGCAATAAGATCAGGTCAGGCGGTGCCTCCCTTGCCCATTCCTCTCACTCCACCCACAGTCAGCATGGAGGTATAGGGGCTGCCCGCAGTGTACACAGGAATGAATAGAACCTAGATGGGCCTAGAACATCCACAAATTCTCCAGGGAGTGACAGGGCATGATCTAGAGTTCCTGGGCAGGTTTCCTCTTCCTGTGGGTTACCTCCTGTATAGTGCTAGGCACCCATCTGTCAGCCACCTGTGGGAAAATCCAAGGTGGAGCCTCAGAGTGACTTCTCTCTCATTTGCCTCTTTGGTAGAGAGCAAACTGTGTAGACCACCACGCTGCAGAGATATGGCCTGCAGAGCGGTTTCTACCAGCCACAGAGTGTGATGGAGTGGCCCTGCTTCCATGGAGCTCAGAGCCCCTCTGTGGTACCCCCTCCTGCTCCCAGCCCCCTGCTGCCAAGCCGCATGCTTCTCTGCATCTCTTCCTCTCAATTAAGCCCCAGCAGCTAGAAGCCGAGGGGCTCTGGCTGTGTGCGCTCTGCGTTTTAATTAGGGGTCACTGTGAATGGTATTATTTCCCAGGCTGGCTTTGAGATGATTCCATTAAAACCTCCCTTTGTAGACATCAGGCCTTGCCCAGGTCTATGCAGGGACAAAGGAAACAGGATTCCAGACGGAGCTGCTGGCTCATCAGGAAGTTGCAGGCTTTCTTCCTTTCTTCCTTTTGCCTCATGTGGTGTAGCCTGGAGGTGATTGATAGGTTTTAGCATTCAAGAAAACTTGGACCTTCTACCATCTAGACTCTGTGATGAGATTGGTGTTAAAATTAGGATACTCTCAGTAGCAATGAGTACAGTAATCAATTAGTGATGTCTGCCATGGTCCCAGGGTCGACTCACAGGTATGTTTGCTCTCTCTCGTCAGGACCTTCAGTCCTATCAGGAAGAGATCATTTATTTCCAGATCAAACAAGTTCAGTGAGACTTGAGAAGCACTACAGCTGTTCAGGCTGCTGGCCAGATCCTACCTGGCAAAGGAGAATCAGAACCCAGCCTGAGGCTCTGGGTAGAATTTTGTGTATCATCCTCAGTCTCAGAGCTGGAGAAATTGTGCTGGGAAATGAAGCAATTGCCCACACGTGTTTTGCACCCTGTGTGATGCAGATGCTCCACCTGGACAGTCAATACCCCACTATCACTACTTACTACAAGCCCAGGGCCCGCTCTTCCTGGAATGCACACTCCTTTAGGGGACTTGCCTGCCTCCCTGCTTCCATCCCCGCAGCTGCTGGTAACTCCCCAGAACAGGAGGGGCCGTTTCCTTTACATCTTCAGAGACTGAGGCTCTGTGAGGTGGTGGGAATAGTCAGTGGCAGGGAAGGCAGGGGAACATAGTGGCCATTTGGCCACTAAAGACAGAGCATCTCTGCCCCATGGATACCGGCTAATTCCAATGGCCTCTTGGGTTTCCTGCTTTCTGGGTTATCTAGATGACATCCTTGCACTTCCAATCCTTGTCTCTAATGAAGCCATTCCTTAAATGAATCAAGAATGGGATGCCCTCATGCATGTAAGTCTGCTGATTGCCACATGAGAGGCCTGCTTGACTTTACCATGCCACTGGATCCATCTACATATTCATGCTTTCCTGCCCATCCTCTTCTCTATCTACCATCCATTCATCCATCCTCCTATCTCCCACCCACCCACCCAACTGTCCATTTGTCCACTCATCCATCCACCTATTCATGTATCTATCCACCCCACTCATTGCATTCATGCACACACTCATCCATTCATCCTCCTATCCACTCGCCTGTCCATCACTCACCTACCTCCATTCATCTACTCAGTCATTTACCTATCTACCTATCCATACACCCAACATCTATTCTGTACCTATCTAACCATCTGCCCAACTACTCACCTATCTGTCTATCCATCCATCCATCCATTCATCCATCCACACACCTATATATCTATCCATCTATCCAACATTTACCCCCTCATACATATACCCATCCACCTGTATATCTATCTATCCATGCATCCGTCATTAAACCATGTACACACCTATCTATTGACCCACTCATCCGTCATTCACTTACCTACCCATCTACCCATCTTCACACACATCTATCCACCTCACCCTTAAACCCTCATCTGTAAACCTACTCACCCACCTACCCACCCAACCACCCATCCATCCTTCCCTTCATTCACTATTTAGTGAGCATTATCCCATGCCTAGCACTATGCCAGTCTAGTGATGCCCTTGAGCCTGGCCTTCTGGCTGGACAAATCGGGCACTAATCAAATAACTGCTCAGAATGATGGGAACAGGGAAAGACCAGATCCTATGGTTCTGCTTCGGCCAGCCGGTGGCAGAGGGGAGCTCTGACCTGTCTTTCTGCTTGGCCAGGAGTGTAGTTAAATGTGGGAGACCTTTGTGGACAACCCTCCTCATGGAAGATGGAGATGAGGTTCCTGAGACCGTAGAGCCCCCTCACCCCCAGGAATATTCCTGTCTCAGGTTACAGTCTATAAAAAGCATCTCTCTGGGATTGGTGCTGGCATCCCAGAATCAACACTAGAGGAGACAGCACCAGAGCTCAGAGAAGGCCTTCCTGGAAGGATGAGCAGGGGTGAAGGAGAGCCAGGCACGCAGGTTGCTCTGCAAGCTCCACAGTTCCTAGCTTTCCCCTAACTCCCTCCTGTTGATAGGCATGGGCCACAGTTCCTTCCTCTGCCCAGCAGCCTCTCTGTCTGGCTGTTCCTCTCCCTCAAGCTGACTGTCCTTCTGCCCCAGCCATCCATCCCTCTCCCCTGGTTGTCTTTCCTTCATCCCTGACTGACTGACCCTCCCCGCTTCCCCCTGCTGCCCTTCCTAGGGGCTTACAGAAACTTCTGTTTCTTTCCAGTCTCCCTGGAACATAAACCAAGGCCACCTTCCCTGTGGGCCCCCTTGCTGTAGGAGGATTGGAAGGGTGTGATTCTGGGGGCAGCAAGGCATGGTGCCAGGCTTGAGCAGGGCATGCTGAGCGCAGCTCTAGCTGTTCCTATCAGGCCTCTCGCCTCTTGTGAACGTAGAAACCCCCACGTGGCGGGGGTGCTGAGATAGGGGCACAGAGGGCCAGGAGTTTGGTTCCCATTCCTTGGAAGAACCAAAGCCTCCTCCTCTCCCTTCTAGTCCAGCTGAAACCTCCTTACACTTCTAAGAGAAACTTCAGCAGGCATGGGGCACTCAGAGGAGGGGTGAAAGGCTGACACAGACTCTTGTCTTGGGAACCCCAGCCGCGTGGCTGGTAAACCTGCCCCAAGCTGCAGCTTCCAGAGTCTAGGAATAGATTGTTTCCAGGCTTCCCTACCCCCTCTCATCCCTATAACCATGCTCTATTTATCTCTCTGGGCTTGGCTGCTCAGCTACTGTACAGCAGCAAAGGTCCAAGGCACTTGGTTCTCTGTGCATGGCTTACATCTCTCAGGGTAAAGTCAGCAAGGTATGTCCACATTGTTGTAAACAATGGGGTTTCCTTATGTTCCGTGGCAGGATGGGGATCTCTTGTATAAGTGTCTCCCCCTTTCTACACCCACTCATCCCTGGCGGGCACTTTCCTAGGCTCCGTGCCTGGTCCCAGGGACCAGCGATGCAGTGAGGGGGGATTTTTGGTGCATGGCTTGCAGCTCCTTTCTTCCTCCTGCTTAGAGGACGGCAGATCACAGGTGGCTCTATTTTTAATGTTTTGGGGAATTTCTGCATTGTTTTCCATAACGGCAGTGGCTCTGTAAATAATTAACTAGCAAGCCCCTCCCCAGCTGTGGAGACTGTAGCCTGACAAGCGACCTGAAGGAACCAGCTCTCAAAAATGTACCTGAATGTTTTATGTAATATGAGGGCATTGAAAGCTTATTCCATAATTCAGCCAGACTTGCAGGAGGTAGGGTAGAGGAGAGAACAGATACTGTGTGCTGGGTGCCTTAACCCCGGGGAGGCTTGGTCACCATCTCTTCTGCCCCTTGGGGAAGGTGTTCTGGCTGCTGTAGCCAATAAGCCCATGGGCCTCAGAGGATGTAAACACTCCCTCTTGACTTCCATGGTCTAGATGAGGCTCCCTTAGGAGTCTGTCTGTAGCCCGAAACGCAAGAATCAAGATGGCCCCTTCCATCTGCAGCTCAGTCCTCCATGGTCACTGCCACCTGCAGCAGATATGGGAAAAGAAGGTGAAGAGTCCCATCTGGGAGCACTCAGGGTCTGGTGCAGAAGCCATGTGTACATACCATTTCTGATAGTATACCACTGAGTCCCAGAACTCAAGTTCTATGAATTTAGAAAACTCTGCCATTGTGCAGCCCAGAGCAAGGGAAAACTGGGTGCACCATTGCTGTGCCAGGGGCCATCTCCTTTCACCATCTCTAACATCTGGGGACCTAAAGATGCAATCTATGGAAACAAGAGCTGGCTTCAGTTGTCACCAGCCCCTGGTCTCTTACCTCAGCCTGTGCCCTTGGGACAAGGCAAGCCCATGATTTCTCGCATCTGCAGCAGGGTGTGAGCTCAGGCCAGCGCGGCCTGTGCACTTTGCAGCAGAGCTGGCCTGTGGCATAGGGTGCTGGTGGCAGGTAGAGTGGAGCCACTGGGGCCAGTTTCTCTTTGTTTCTTGTAGATATCAGCTCTCTAGCTGTGACCTCAGGTCCCACCATGACCTTTCTCGAAGTGGACCATGGGTTCTGTCTTGTCATTTTCCCAAGGAACCCCCTTGGGTCTAGGTAAGAACGCGAAGACTCTGGGGTCAGGCAGGCTGTGTTCAAACAGTACCCACTTCCATGTAACTGTGTGGCCCTGTACATACCTCCCTACTTCTCTGGGGCTGTGTCCTCAGTGGCCAGGTCGGGGACAGTCGTATTCTGCTCAGGGATGGATGAAAAGGCTGGTGTCCTCCCTGGGCCCACTTCTTGATCTGTTAGGTACAGCAGGATGGTCCCTCTCAGGGCTTGTCATCATTTCCTGTGAGGTTCTCCAATTCTGCCCCCTTGAGAGACCCTGTCACTCCCCCCTCTGGTGTGTCTCCTCCCTTAGCTGGTCACTGGAGTGTGATCTCTGACCTAGTTAACTAGGGTGATTGGAGTCTCCCTTGCCTCAAACCTTACTTTGGCCCAGGCTGGCCACTTTGGTCCAGGTCAGCAGGAGTATAGCCAAAGCTCTGGTTCTCTTAGAACCTTAGGTTCAATAAGGCAGGAGCCATTCGGGCTGGTCACCGTTTTCCCATAGGGAAGGGAACTCATGCACTGAGAACCCACAAAACACCAACCCTCAGAGTACCACACCAGCCCCCATCAGCCCAAGGTCTCACAGCTGCCAAGTGGTAGAGCTTAAATGCACACTCAGGGCACTCTGCCCCAATGGCCTACGCCGGCCACACCCCAGGCTGCTGGCTCAAGCTAGCCATGGTAGTCATTTGAGATGATCCTGGGCTCCTAAGAGCCATCAGCCAGCAAAACCACAGTTCAGTCCCAAAGGAGTGCCAGAGTATGGGACCCAGCAGCTGGTGTGAACTGGTTCGGGGCAGTTTATGTACTTGCGGGGCTTGGTGCTTTACTGAGGTTACCCAGAAAAACCATACAGCACCTGCCTGGGCCTTGCAGAGCCAGTGTGTAGACAGCAATGCAGGAGCAAGGGAGGGTTGAAGCTGGCCATAGAGGAAGCAGCCAGACTCAGAGAGACCCTTAAGTTCAAGGCTAGTGATCAACTCTGAAGTCTTGCAAAGGAGACTGAGCAGGGGTTGGGGTGAGAATTTGGAGCTGTCTTGAGAGCATGCATATCTTGCTTCCAGAAGGTTCTTTTGGTACTGTATGAACACCATTCTGAGAAGGGAAAGGAGGACACGGAAGCCATGGCCACATGGTACCAAAGTGGCTGCCTGTCTGTGCACCCTTACCACATTTACCCTCTTAGGTGCCCTGCACCCTGTCCTCCATGCAAGCTGAGATGAAGAAGTGAGAGCCTGATGGGCCACCCGGTGTTTGTCCTGGGGCTTCTGCCCAGGGTTGGCACTTCCTTCACTAGTTTACCTGGGGGGGGGGCTATACCCTTTAAGCCTCTCACGACACACATGTGTCCAGCTGTTGAGAGGCAAGGACTGACATGCAGATCTTCTGCCGAGGTCAAGCCCTTCTCTCCATAGCCCCCAGGTCCAGGAATAGAACTTTCCAGAAAGCTGCCAGAGTCTCCCACTGTATCCCTGTCCCTGGCACAGGGCAGCCGGCCAGTGACTCTCTGCACGGAAGCTAGAAAATTAGCAACTTAATTCGGGTTGTCAGGAAATCAGAGAGGGAAATATGTGTTTCCAGGGGCTCATTTTCTTACAAACCCAGCATGATGAAAATAAAGAGAAAGGCTGAGTCCCAGGGAGAAAGGACACTTGCTAAATTTATAACAGATTCATTATTCATGGGCTGGACCTGAAAAGGCCACAGCTCCGGAAAGCAGCTGGGCCGAGCGGGGAGAGTCTGTGCCAATCCCATGAGCCTTCCCCATGGAGCAGGGAGCAGGGGACATGATTGGATGAAGGACCTGCGGGCTGTGGATGGCATGTTGCTTTGAGGATGGCTCAGCTCCATCAATGGGGTAAAGAGGCTTTGCAAGGGATGGCCACATGCTTTGCACACCGAGCCTGTGCTCCCCGTGCGGTTTAGAATTTGCTCAATTGCCTGGCATGGGATAGGGAAGCAGGGGACCACGGAGTTACAGTAACAACAGCACAGCGGCAGAAGAAATGGAGTGGATTTGTCTGCTCTTGCATTGCTGTGATAAACACACGACCAAGAACAACCTGGGGAGGAAAGGATTTGTTTCAGCTTACAGCTGTAGCCCAACATGAAGGGAAGTCAGGGTGGGGACTCAAGCAGGACCCTGAGGCAGGAATCCAAGTACAGGCCATACAGAGTGCTCACTGGCTTGCTCCCCATGGCTTGCTCAGTCTGCTTTCTTATATCCAGAATTACCTCTCTGCCCAGGGGTGGCATGGCACACAGTGAGCTGGACCCTTTCATATCTAACATATCTAACATTAATTAAGGTAATGTCCTACAGACCAATCTGATGGAGACATTTTCTTAACTGAAGTTCCCTCTTCCCAGACGAACCTGGCCTGTGTCAAGTTACCAGGACAGTGAGAGTAAGCGTGGTAGCCAGATGGCTAGTATTTGCGGTTATTTTTGGTAGCCAAGGCCCTAGGTTTGAAGACAGGACCACTTCCATCTACCCTTTCTCCCCCTGATCTTCCCATTTCCATGTTCAGGCTGCTGGAAAATTTAAGAACACAAGAGAATGTGATCGCTATACTGTGTGTCCCTTGTGAGGCCTGAGCTCTCCTGAGGAGATTCTTATTCTATCCTCATAGGGTTGTTGCTGTTGTCACGTGGGTTGACTGTGGCTCTGGGAGGCAGGGCACTTACCTAGAGCAGTACAACTTTTGATGGGGTGAACTCCATCTTGGGTAGGGATGGATGCTTGCCTGGGTATACTTCCATCTGAGTCAATGTTATGTTGCTGTTAAGAGACACTATGACCACCGCAACTCTTATAAAGGAAAGCATTTCATTGGGGCTGCCTTACAGTTCAGAGGTTTAGTCATTATCAGCATGGCAGGAAGCATGGTGGCATGTAGGCAGACATGGTGCTGGAGAAGGAGATGAGAGTTCTATATCTCAGAGGCAGAAGAGAGAGAGAGAGAGAGAGAGAGAGAGAGAGAGAGAGACACTGGCCCTGGTTTGAGCATTTGAAACTTCAAAGCCAATTCCCAGTGACATACTTCCTCCAACAAGGCCACACCCACTCCGACAAGGCCACACCTTCTAATAGTGCCTCTCCCTGTGAACCTATGGGGGCCATTTTCATTCAGACCATCGCATTCCACTCCCTGCCCCCCCACAGGCTTGTGGCCATATCATAATGCAAAAATGAATTCAGTCCAACTTCAAAAATGTCCCTATCCATAGTCTATCACAGTCTCAATACTGCTTTAAAAGCCAAAGTTCAGTCTCTGATACTCACAGCAATCCCTTACCTGTAACCCCCTGTGAAATCAAATGAAAAGCAGATCACATGCTTCCAACATACAGTGGCATAGAATATACATTACCATTCCAAAATGGAGGAAAGGGAGCATAGTGAGGAAATGCTGGACCAAAGGAAGATGCAAAGCCAGCTGGGCAAATTCCAAACTCTGCATCCCCATGTCTGATGTCAAAAGACTCTTCAGATCTCCTCATCCTTTCAGGTTTGCTGACTGTGACACACTTTTTTTCCTTAGGCTGGTTCCACTCCCTGTTAGCAAGTTTTCCTTGGCAGGTATCCCACAAGCCTGGCATCTCCAACATCTCAGGGTCTCTAACACAATGCTTTACTTTTACAGCTTCGTGCAATGGCTTCTCTAGGCCTCCATGACATATGCCTGTCTCAGTGGCCTTTCTTAGTCACAGAGGGAGATTCCATAACCCCTTTCTTGTATCCTTGACCCTAAAGCAAAGCCATGTGGCTGAATCTGCCAAGTTATTTTGCTTGCTAGAGATTGTATACAGCCCCCTCTTTCAAATACATTTTCACCAGCTTTCTCTTTCTGATGGTGTCCTTCACTGCCTAATTTTGGCTGGCTTGGAACTTGCTCTGTAAACCAGGTTGACCTCCAACTCGGAGATCTACCTGCCTCTGCCTCCTGAATGATGGGATTAGAAGTATTCACCATTACACTCAGTCCTAAGCTTTTCTTTAATTCTGGTTTATTTTTCTTTAATTTCTTTTCACAAACTTGAAGCCTGGCTGGGTGAAGTTTTGCCCTGAGGTCACCATTCTCTTTATTCCATTTAGTATCAGGGTTTTCTTTAAACTTTTATCTCCTTGATTACAGGACTTGACTTCATTATACTTCCTGACACTCCTTTTCTCTTCAAACTGTACATTTTGTATTTTTCCTTGCCCAGCTTGCTCCTTTTTATTATAGATCTGCATAAGTTTGGCCACTAATAACCAAGCAACACAGTCAATACTAGGCTGTCTGGAAATCAATTAAGCCTCAGACAGATTTTTTTTTTGGACAAGGGTAGAAAGCAGCCACATTCTTCACCAAAATATCACAATAAAGGTTTCTAGGCTGCATACTAATATTCTCCTCCTCTGAAACCTCTTGAACCAGGCCCCACAGTTCAAAACACCCTCTGCACCACTATCTTCCATGCTTCTACTTGGATGGCCCATAAAGCCTCGCTTAAAGCTTTCCTAATCCAAAGTCCCCATTCCTCCAAAGAAAAAAACCATCAGGCCTAGCCCAGAGGTACCCCAGTGTCTGGTACAAACTTCTGCCTTAGTCAATGTTCTATTGCTGTGGAAAGACACCACGACTACCACATCTCTTATAAGGAGAAAACATTTCATTGAGACTGGCTTGCAGTTCCAGAGGTTTAGTCCATTATCAGCATGGCAGGAAGCATGACGGCATGCAGACAGATGTGGCTCTGGAGAAGGAACTGAGAGTTCCACATCTCAGCAGGCAGCAGGAAGAGAGTGTGAGCTACTGGGCCTGGCTTCAGCATTTGAAACCTCAAAGTGATCCCATTTTGGAGGAAGTCATCCCCCAGTGACACACTTCCTCCAGCAAGGACACACCTCCTTATAGTGCCATTCCCCGTGAGTAAAGGGGGGGCCATTTTCATTCAAACTGCCACACCCGCCTTACACACTTTGCCAGAACAACTGCAATGATAGTCCTGTCCTCCTTGCTGCTAAGATGGGGAAATGGTAACCAGAGACGTGCTTCCTCCCCTGGTTCTCCCTGGACTGACATCAAATAAAGGTCAGTCTAGTCCTGGGAGCGACCAAGCTCCTCAGATGGGCCAGTGGAGATGTAGTGGCTGTCAGGGGCTGAGACGGGGGTCTGATGAGTTGTAACTCCCAAGGGAACACAAAGTCAGGGTTTCCCCATTACCTCCAAAGCCCTGTCCCTCACACATGCCACGCTCCTGCCTTGTCACACACTGTCACACACACCAGCAGCTTTCGTCTTCTTCTGAGTTCCAAGGGTAGGTGATACCACACAGGTGGGGATATTGAGTCACCAGGGTGACTGTCTTGTCCCAGGGCCTGGCCTAGCTGGAGAGCCAAGTAAAATGTAGTCCCCAAAGGGAAGGCTGGGCTTTCTCCAAGCCTCAAGCTGAGGACAGCAGTGACATGCAGAGTCTCTGGATGATCAATAGGTGTATGTGACACAGGCTTTGACCCCGGCTACTGCATTACCATTCTCCTCCTCAGAAGATGAGGGGGAGGCCTGCTCAAGGCTGTGTTCTTTGACATTTCATTGATAAATAAAACTGCTTGGATAACATGGGGGCTGACTGCACCTTGCACTGCGGACAGAGCTTGGGGGACTTCTGGGAAGTAGCCACAGTCTATCACAAGGCTGGAAACCAATGTGCAGAACTGCCAGCCCCCCAGCATGGAGCTGCATGCAGGACACATCATGTTACCACTCTCTGGGACCTGAACAACCTGCATGGGATGCCTGCCTCCTTGATCTGAGCCAATGAGCCTCTGGGTCACATGATGAGGAATCAAGTGGCGTGGACCAAGTGTAGAGCCAGGGACACTGCAGGATGCATCCTACAAGACCCCTGCTGGTGCAAGGGCTGCCATGAGCTAGGGATGGACGAGGCCCTGCCCTCCCTCAGGCAAAGTGCTTACAAGCTGGTGCGATGCCTTAGATGGACACATGCTGACAGGGATCTTGTGCAGGTGGGCTCAGAGTGGCTGTGGGTGACTCTCCCAGAGGGTCCTGAAGCTGAGACAAGGAGCCAAGTTGAGTCCAGGGCAGGGCACTCAAGAGGAGCTACAGAGGCAGGAAGGGGGACAAAATAGTGTGGGAGTATGTGCCTTCATGTTCACGCATGGATATGTATGTATGCATATGTGGATTTGTGTATTGTGAGTATGAATATGTAGCAAGTACATTTTTGAGTGTGTATGTGTATGTGCATGCTGTTCAAGAGTGACATGCTGTAGCATGTAGCATGCACCGTTAATCCGAGGTTTAGTGGCACAGACAAGAGTGAGGGAACTGGGCCCCAAGTGATTCCTCTTGTCTTTGATCCTGGAGGCTGTGAGCGACTGGGGGTGCCATGGTTACACTGGTTTCTTCCCAAGATCTATGGACTCTGCTGGTGTGAGTCAGGTAGCAGCACCAGGAGTAAGTGAGAGCAGCATTAAGGACAGTGTGTCAGTGACAGGCAATAGGTACTGAGCTGCATTCTCCAAGATGGGACCCTGGGATATTTTCTGCCTGACCTCCACGCAGCCATCTGGGAAGCACCTTGAGTGAGGTTGCAGCAAAAAAAGCTGAGAACAAGTAGGCCTGTGCTGGCGGAGGCAGCTTGGTGCCTCGAAGCCCACACACCAGAGCCCAGATGAACGGAGGAGGCAAGGGCAGGTACCCTGGGTGCATCTATAGAATTCCGGTTCTCAGGATCATGTTGCATTATCCTTTAGCTATCTTGTGAAGAACAGTAAGGGCCAGCACACTCTGAGCACTGTGAGAACTGTGGGTCACAGAGTGAATACCGCTCTTGCCTTCTGGATTCTTGTGTCCCCACCATGCTCAAGTCTATAGCATCCTATATACTTGAGAGCTACCCTGCTGGTATATGAAGATAGTGTCCAAGTGTCAGCGCAGGCATTCTGGCCTCCAGGGCTGCCCGGCTTGTGTGCAAGGCTGCCTTTGAAAGCCAGGGGTAAAGCCTTGTCTTCATTACTTTTCTGTTGCAGGCAACTTATAAAGGAAGAGTTTATTTGGAGCTTACAGTTTCAGAGGGTTAGAGTCCAGGATCATCATGGTAGCAGCAGGCATGGCACTGGAGCAGCAGCTCAGGTCTTACATCCAGATCCATAAGTATGAGAGGGGGACGGGGAGGGAAGAGGAGAAAAGGGAGAGAGAACTGGCTCAAGGCAGGAGGAAGGAGAGTCCATAGGCAATGTCAGGAGGACCCTAGTACTCCCTATGTGCACCGAGGGCTTCCCCAGAAGCTGTCAGGCACCTCCAGATGTAGGCTGGGCGTCACACTGAGAGGAATGAAGCACCTGGAAGAGGGGCCCTTCTGAGCTGTGGTGGCAGCCCAGTGTCCGGGTGACAGCAGCAGCTGCAGCTGGCAGTCAGGGTGAAAATCGGGCCTGCTGCTGCGTCCTGCCTGGGGCACGTCGCTGATGGCATGGTGTTTTCAAACTGGGCTGTGGGCAAGGCGGCAGATGTCCGTGCACCCCATTTTCCCTCTGGATGAGGTGGGGGTGTGCCACCTAGCACCATGTGCGCGGCCTCTGTGCCTCTCCAGACTGAAGGAGGGTGTAGGTGTTTTCCATTTCTGTTCTCCTGTCTGTCTCCACCGGGGAAATCCTCCCCCACTAAGGCACAATTAAATTTCCCAAATTAATTACGTACCTGACAGCAGGATTGGTGATTTCCTAATTCCCACTGTAATTACACGGCAGGAACAGTCACCCCGGGTCTCCCCGGCGGGTGTGGGCTGTGCAGCAAGCCTGGCATTTGGTCTGAACCTGGCTGGGCTGCGCACTTGCAGGGGACAGAGGGGGTGGGGGCTGGCTTCTGCTTACAGGTCTGTCCCATGTTGTGCTGTCTGTCAGCTCTGTCTTACTAAAGTCACATGGGCCCGGGCAGGGAGCAAGTGGAGCTGTGATCATGAGGCATCGTGAAGTGGCTAAGCTGGTGCTCTTTCATAAACAGCACCATCAAAGGGAGGAGATGGCCCCTAGGCTGTGCACTGGGGTCAGGACACACCTGGGGAGGCAGGAGAGCCCGATCATGGAAGATGGGTTCTCAAAGCCAGGACTGAAAGCAGAAGTCCAGATTCACAGCTAGGCCTCCTGCTTCTCCACCTATGAGGGATGGGGGGGTCCTATGCTCAGAAACCAGCTAGAGAGATGGGCAGCCAGCCTGGTGCTCAGTGGTAATGTCCCCCCCATGCGTGGCATCTCCATCTCTTCTGTGCCAGTAGTCCAAGGAGAGAAGACTATCATAAAATCATTAGGAGGTCAGTGACCTGGAGAAGTGGCACTGACTCAAATGCAGTTTCCTTTCTTTGAAGAATCTGGCTACTCCTTCAGCTCCCAGTGTGTTGATCGGCAAAGCTCTACTTTATGTTTAAAATTAAACACCTGGAGCTGGAGATGTCATAGTGGTTAGGAGTGTGTCCTGCTCTTCAGAGGATTTGAATTCGGTTCCTCATACCCAAGTAAGGCAGCTCACAACGGCCTCTAACTCTGGCTTCAAGGAGATCTGATGCCTCTCTGGCTTCTGTGAACTACTGTATTCACGTATGCACATGTATGTGAGCACACGTGCATACACACACACACACACACACACACACACACACACCTGAAAGGATGCGGCAGCATCACATCCCCTCATGCAGCAGCCCATAGTAATTGTTAACGTCAATCAAATGCCAAACACCAAGTCCCTACAGGAAGTCCTCTGCCTCCTATTTCCAGCACACAAATCAAAGAATTGACTTCACGGTGTGGACAAGCCAGAGAGAGTCATGGGACAGAGAGGTGGCCTTGAGTTTTGAACTATGATGTTCCCTACTGTAGCTGGAGCAGAGAGACCAGGAAGGTGGGGGTGGTCCTGCAGCTCATGAGTCTGGCCAACAACCAGAAACCATACTCAGAACGGCTGTGCTTTAGGACCTGAAAACACAGAGGGACGTGGCCCCTACTAGGGACACTCTGGCACAGAAGATGAGGAGACTCTTGTGTTTCCTTTCTCCCACCCTCAGTTTCCCCCAGAGCCCTCCATGAATAGAGCAACAGGAAGTTGCCAACAAGTTGCTGGAGAGGTGGTGAGTGGGGTTCTGTGCAGAGCAGGGACGAGAGAAAGGGGCGGGTGTAGAGAAGCTGTGCAGTCTATGCAGGATGAACGTGTTGTTCATGGAACACTTCTGAGTTTATTCTTTTGTGGCTGTTGCACTCTGGACGATATGAGACCTGCACTCTCCCTCAAGCCACACCCCAGCCTTCAAGTCTATTCTTGACCATATGCCCCTCCCCCCAGAGGACATGGACACCGATGCCATTTTTCACATGGAAAACCTGAAGCTCTCGAGTGACAATGAGACAGGCCTGGCAGTGGGGGTAAAGGAGGATGACATTGTAGGATGGTTCTAGGATGAAGGTTGGCACGAGTGAGCCTCCTACACCATGGGCATCCCGGATCGCTGTGGGACATTTTCTGGCTCTGGTCTCAGGCAGGCCCTGGTGGGAGAGCAGCTCAGAGCAGCCTTCGTGAATACAGCCCCTAACCACAATGCTGCCCTTCCAAGCCACAAGCTCTGGCAGGCAGTGCCGCCATGGCTTCAGGGGCCACGGAATTGCATCTCTTTCAAACGCTCCTTTTTTAATTTTAATTGCCATGAAGGGCATAATCCCGCTGATCTCTGTCCACCCTTGATGATGGGTTTACTGTAATGAACTATAACTGTGCCGCCTCTGATCTCTGAAGGCTGTTTATTTTCTGAGTTAGCATGGGTTCCCTATTGGAGGACAGTCTGCTGCTGGCCTGGGAAGTGGGTTCCCATAGTGGCTTGCTTGTTTTCACAGACATTGCAACTCAGGGTCTTCTCTTTCCTTGGGGTCCCGGGAACAGGCAGATCTCCCTCGGCCATGTGTTCATCACCCTGCCTAAGGAGAGCCCTGCTGTTGGCCTCAGGATAGACAGCGACCCTGCCCTGCCTAGCTGCCCACAGCCCTGCTGCTTAGTGTCCTCCTGCCTAACCCCTGCTAGCAGAGCTTGTGACTTCCCATTCCAAGACCAGCTAAGCTTAAAACATGGAGTGTGCAAAGTCTAGAGGGTGATGCAGCCAGGGGGCTGTGCCCTGTTCCATCCGCAATATACCCAGGAGTGGCACGAGGGTGTGCAGTCCTACATCAGGGCCTTTACAGGTGCTGATTTTCTGCCTTGATCCCTACAGGAACCCACCAACCCTCTAAACATTCTGGTCTCTGCTCTGTGTCACCTCCCTGAGAAGAGCTGTTCTAGTTTGATTCTGTTGCTGTGACAAACACCACCACCCAAGCAGCTTAGGGGAGGAAAGGCCACAGCCCAGCACTGAGGAAAGTCGGGGAAGGAACTTGAAGCAGAAACCACGGAGGAATGCTGCTTGCTGGCTTGCCTTCTGGTTTGCCCATAGACCCATGCTTAGCTAGTTTTCTATACAGTCCAGGACCATCTACCCAGGGAATGGCGCCACTCAGTGTGCTGAGCCCTTCTGCATCAATTCACAATGGAAACAATCCTCCATAGAGGGTGGGGTGTGCCCTGGGCAGTCTCTGACTGGAGGCTCACTTCACTCGGTCCTCTTGGATGACCCTGGGGGAAGGCATGGTTCACCTCATTCCACAGCAGAGGTCCTGAGGACCAGCAAGCTGAATGATCTGCTCAGGGTCCCTGTGGCTTCTGTAGGAGTGGGACACAGCCCTGGGGTGCTCACTGTCCTCCGGGAAGTGCCCGCTCTCTTCATGCTGCGGTGCTGACAGGCCTTGAGCTCCCCAGGAGCCCAGGAATGTGTGCAGACGGTGCTCTATGGGAAAGCAAGTGCTCTCTCGAATGAACAGGGCCACGCTCATCTCCTGCTTGTCTACAGCTGGACCTCAAAGGGAAAACTCCCACTCAGAGCCACGGCCTTCCCTGGGTGTTTCAACTCCCTGTGGGTGCTCCTCGCTGTTTTATCTTCCCAGGGAATGCTAGTCCCCGACACTGTCTCCTCTGGGAAGTAAATACTAGTCATGAATGGTGGCTGCGGGGATGGAGATGAGAGGTTCTCGGGCCCAGGAGCCTATGGTCAGTGTGCTCTCTTGCCTCTTGCGTCGTTGTCTTACTCTTCAGAAAGGTGACTGTGTGCTGGCCTCTGGCAGGTAATCACAAGCCTGGCTATTTCTGGAAGGCACTGGTATGGCCTTCCCTATCAAACCAAGATGGATAAACACTATATTTCCAGCATACCAGATCAGGATTAATGAAGACAATCTCTACCTGGCACAAGAGCGGCCTGGGTCATCACTAGGGTCACTGACATCCCCTCTTTGAGAATCCACAACAGATAGTGGCTTTGGCACTGGGGGCTCTGCCTTCTCCTGTGGGTTGGAAGGGGACATGGTCTCGGCCTGGGTTCCTGGAGGCGTGCCCAGCTTAGATTGGCAAGAGCAGCTGTGGAAGTGGGAACACCGCTGCAGGGCGGCAGCCCGTGTGCCCAGTTAGCAGCAGTAGCAGGGTCGGTGCCAGGAAGGGGAGCCAGGCGATTCCAGGGACAGGGGCCTCATTTGGCCTGGAGGGTGGCAAGAAAGTTCTGAAGACTGCCAGGGGGCAGCGCCTTTGTCAAAGTCCCACCGTGCCATTGAAAACCTGTGGGGTGCCACGGGAGAGCTCAGGCCCCTTTCCCCCCAGAGTCTAACTTCATCCTTGGTGACCAAGCAAGTGATGTCACCTCTAGTGTGTCTCTTCATTTGCATGGTAAGAGCACACTGTCAGGCCTCAGTCACAAAGGAGGTTGGGGAGGGGACCACTGTCTGGAAGGTCTCAGCACATGGTAGCCTTGAAGCTGGCCTACCATGTTATCGTGTGTCATCACACTCTGCCCTTGTGGCTTCCCCCCTCAGAAGCTGGTTTCCTGCCTACACTTCTGCCCCCCCCCTTTCCTTCATTGCTGCTTTCCCAGGACAGTTCGCCTGCCTTTTCAGGCCCAGGATCACTGGAACCCTTGAGAAATGTCCCCCTGTATGCCTGACCCATCCCCTTTCTCTCAGCTCCTGTGGCTCCTCTGCCAGGTCCCCAAGTCCCAGGTCCCACATACACCTGAGGCTTTTCTATATGCTCAGGGGATACCTTCCTTGAGCCTTTGGAAATGCCCACACTTTCTCTAGGTCCTGGTAACCCTGTGGTTCCCCCCCCCACACCTTTGGCTATTGAGAGACCCTTACATTTCCCTAGCTCCAGAGGGCTCCACACCTTCACTGGGACCCTGGGATCTGCTCTCTGGCACCGTCTCATCATTGACTCAGCCTTGTGCATGTGTGGCCCTGGAGGCATGCACGTCTGGCAGAAAGGCAGTTGACTCCACTGTACAGAGTGTCTTTGAGGCTCCTGCTTAGCCAAGTTTAACCCCTCTCGTGCTACCTGTGAGGAGGTCTGGGACCTGCATGGAAGAGGGAACTGGGCAGTAGCAGGCACTCCTGAGATCTTCCCAGTGTGCCGTCATGCCCAGTCCTCTCTGCCCACTGCTCCAGCCCAAGGCCTTGGCATAGGACATGCTCAGGAAGGGTTTCTTGCAAAGGACTGAGTTCTCAGTGTAAAGGAGGTTCCAGGGCCAGGAGCCAAATTGTCTGGGCCAAGTTCACAACCACATTTCCATCCCAGGGTGCTGGTTGGACTGCAAGCAGAGGTTTAAAGGAATCTGTGGTGTTGGTCAGCTCAGCCCACTTCATTCCAAAACTGTCTGCCAGAAAACCTCACAGCACTTGGCACACTCAGGGCCATAGCAGATGTGGCAGAGGCCAAAGCCATATGTAGAAAGCCTGCCTGGCCTGGTGATTGGGCCTACAATATGGACTACCCCCTGGGAGTTCAGGCTTAAGCAAACTGGAGCGCCCCCCCCCAGTGTCCCCTGCATCCTCCTTCTAGCCCATACCAGCTCTGGCTGAACTGCCTGGGGCTCAATATTGGACTAGGGGGAGTCCTAAGGCCACAGCAACTCTCCCAGGCAATGGCATGTTGCTCCCATGTTAAGGTGTCCACTGATCAGTTGCTGGTACATTAACAGGTATCAGGATGCCTCTGCTGACTCTGTTTGGTGAGAAATGGCATCAGGAAGGCTCTGGGGGTCTGGGGAGTCATGCCACGCCTCAGTCCCAAGTTGGTGGGACAGACATGAAGCTGATACCTGACTTCTGCTGAGAGTCCTGAGGTTGCTATTCTTTGGGCCACCAGGCTTCCCATGCCTCAGTTTCCTCATCTGCACAGGGGAGCCACAACCATGCTTCAATGCAATTGGATGCCTCTGCAGTTCCTTCATTCCGTTGCACGGGGCTTGCACATTGGAGGCGGGGCAAGCTGGGAGGTTATGCTCTCTCCCTCAGACTACAGATGCCCTTCACATCAGGAGAGTCCAATGAACTTTTTTGTTGCTGTTCGGTTTGGTCTGGTTTTTGTTTCATGATGCTGTAGAAGCTAGAGGCACTCTGTAGAAACCACATTGCAAGCTTTGATCTTTCCCAGGCTGGCCATATGTAGGAGCCTCTCTGTCAACACTGAGGAAGCAAAGAGAGGAAACATCCAGGCTGCAGAGCTGGGTTGCCAGTATTCTCTGAATCCATGTATTCAATGAGTTATATAAAACAGTCAACACTTCCTTATAGCATGGGCTATGTAGATGATTTTTGCCACTGAAAGTTAACAGGAGTATACTGAGCACACTTGAAGTTGACTGGACTCAGCTCACATATTCCAGGGGTGTTCAGTAGGCTAGACTGTATTTGGAGTTTTTACTTATGATACTTTCAATTTATGATTAGGTTTGTGGGGTCATAGCTCACTGTGAGTAGAAAAATAAGTTTGATGGCCTGCCTGGCCCCATCCTTTCTGCATCCCTTCCTGTCTCCTACCTCACTAGCCGACACCCTGTTCCCATTTCATACTCGGTCTCTCAAGCCACATTCCAGAAGTTTTCTGAATGGCACCATTGACCTTAAGATGTCCTCTATAGTAGTGACTCCCTGTCCCCAACTGATCCTGGGAGGGCTAATTAGGATATCAGGGCAGTAGGAATCAAGGCTCCCTCTTGGCAGGTCTATAGAACTTCCAGGCCCCTGAGCAACCAGTGGCCCATGGACTGTCAGTACTGCACCTGTTCCTAATGTCACAGCCAATTTCCTGTCCTCTGGAGCAGGACAGAATTTTAGGACAGGCTTCTCCAGGAATCACGTCTCCAACATTCACCACCTCTGCCCAGAGACCAGGGTCAAGTCTGTGCTTGGTGGTGGGGCCTCATACCTCCCCTACTTGGCCTCTGTTTCCTTGTATACAGAGTGCAGGTGTTGGAGCTCGTCTCTAGAGGGATGAGAGGTCACCTGGAGGTCCCCTGCAGGCTGTCACATGCAGACTCCTCATTATCATGGAGCATAAGGTGCATGCAGCCATCGGCACTTCGCTGAAGGTAGAGGACAGTCCACTGAATGGCAGTGGGATGGCCCTGGGCAGCATTGGCTTCTCTTGGATGCTTCCTCTGCTCCCATTCTCTATTTTCAGGACAGGCACGAGCATCCATCCTGGAACCATACATACATACACACATACATATATATATATATATATACATACATACACATACACATACACATACACATACACATATACATATGTACCACACAAGTGCAGGCCCTGCCCTGGGATGGGACTTGCAGGTGCCCGCACTGGGAGGGCCCGGGAACACTTGCCTGGAGGAAGTGTGCCTTTCTCATGCCTGGGTGTGATTTTCAGGTTAGCAATGGGAGTCGAGTGTGAAAACAGGGGCTTGTGGGTGGGAGGGAGGGGGGAAATGTGCCCCACCAGTGAAATAATTATAGAATATGAAAATGGCTTAATGAAATCATTTTTAAAAAGAGAATGTGTGCAAACACTCAGCAATTAAGTAGCTGATTCACAAATAGCAATTTTCCAACTGTGCTCGCCTTCCGTGTTTCTACTTGCCCGGTTTTAGACCCTGGGTTTTTAATTTTTAATTTGAACGGATGAAGATTAGAATTGTCTCAGCACTACTGAAAATGAGGGAAAAAGAAAAACCATAAAACGTTGGCAGGCCTCTCCGAGGCAGCACTGCCCTGTGCCTGCATGTCTGGTCCTTTAGAGGTCCCAGCAAGGGGCCCCACGTTCCTCGGGTCCTGAGCTTTCCTGTGACTTGCACATTTTTCTCCACCATCAACGACTGTCTGGGGGCTGGTGAAACCTCAGGCCTCTTGGGCATTTCATTGCCATCCTCTCTCTATCTGTCCCTGTGTCATCAGTGAACAGTGGGAACTACAAACAAGAGTCAGACACCATGGGCATCTAATTTGGGATCACCTGTGTAAACAGTCAGTGCTCACTAACCACAGCTGCCTATGTGAGTTGAACAAATACTCTCCAAACCCATGTCTGCTCAGAACCCCACAATATAGCTTTACCAGCACAAGGTCTTTATGTTGCTCTAGACTTGTGGTTCAAATCTCATGTGAGGACAGAAGTAGGTACTAGAATGATATAGCCATAGCGCTGGAGACCTGGAGCTCCCAGAAACTGAAGGGTCTGAGCCCTTGGACTGTGAGAGTATGGTTACTGATGTTGAAGCCCCCAGACTGTGGTGGTTTTGAGGCTGCCTGGAGACCCTAACCCATCCACCCACTCACCCTATCCATCCTCACTCTTCTTCCTACCCGCTTTCCCCCACTTCCCAGAGCTGGAATGACCTGGGTTACATGAGTCCTGCAGTGTGTGTAGCTTTGAAAAGACACAATGTGAGTTGAACAAGTACTCAGACTGAGTGTTGTGGCACTGATCTGTGACCCCAACACTTGGGAAAGGTCAGGAGGTCAAGACCGTTCTCTGCTACACACAAATCTGAGACCAGTCTGGGCTACAGGACTAGGGGGGGGGTCAGTTTAGATTGTTTGATTTTGTTCTTTGGAGAGAAACACCATGTGTTAAAAACACAGCTGTGAAACACCAGGTGAAACTACTGTGCTCTCTTCTTGGGAACACGTGATAGTCCCTGTCCCTTCTCAGTCTTATTTTCTCCACCTTCTAACAATGAGGACCGACTGACAAGTGACTCGAGCCATTCCCCTGTTTCAGAGTATCATGTGCCTCCCACAGACCAAGTGAAGACCAAGCCAACTTTTCCTGGGATGAGGTCTCCTACCCTGCAGAGAGGCAGGGTCCTCCATCTCTTAAGGTGACCTCTGCCCAAGCAACCCTATCATTAGCAGGAACCAGAGTGTTCCAAAGAGCAAGTGCTCACGCTTTGTCCTCTTCTGAGATAGTGAAAGCAGGCAAGACCAAGGCCCCCCAAGTCACTACCATTGGTCCCTTGAGCTTCTTGGAGTAAATCTCCCTTGGACACCTGTTGTCCTTGTTAGGTGCATCTGTTTGCTTGAGAAGCGGATGCCCATGGGAATGGTGAGGGTGGGCATGGGCAGAACTGCCCACTGGGAAGGCACATCTAGGCCAACTTCCCGTAACCAACTTTATGAGGGCCCATCCAACTGGTGCTTTGCTAGAGACTCAGGGCTAGGGCCAAATGACAGTCGCTGAAAAGTGTGAGGTACCCACAGGTTAAAGACATCAGTTACAGCTTCTGCTCTAACCTCAGAGGCTGCCGACTCCAGCCCTCAGTGTCTCAGAGGAGAACGATGCTGACCCGAGCTGGCAGCCCAGGGTCCCAGCAGCTCGGAGCAGTGGAGACTGAGCCCAGGGTGGGACTCCTCCCCAGGATGGGTGAGGAGAAGGTGAGAGAGGCGTCAGAAGGAGCTATCACAGAGCCCAGGGTCACTCCCAACTTGATCCCATCTCCAGCCTGGCTCTGTCCACAGCAAGGGTTATCCCGATTCCCACCTCAACCTTCTTGAGAGGCACCTTCCTGACCAATGTCACTTGGCTTCCATGTCACCTGTGTTCCCTCTACCTCTGTTCATATTCCAAACCCTAGTCCAGTTCAAGTCACCGTCTGGCTGTCCCTCCTGATTCCAACTGTAGCCTCAGTGGTCCTTCTAATGCAGCAACACAGTGGCAATGATAAACCCTGTGTGGTTCATGCTGCCCCCAGGAACCCTCTAAGTGGACCCCATTGGTCACTCAGCTGGCCTGCTGGGACAGAGCTTTCCAGGTGAGGACTCAGCCCTCACAGGCCCTGCCCCGTTCTCGGAGGTACTCCTGATGTCACGTGTGTCCAGACATGAAGTACCGACCCAGGATGTTAGGAATAGGGACCGTGTGCGTTGTACAGAAGGCTCTGGTGGTCACATACAAAGAGAAAGGACATAGTGACAATGATGTGGAGAAAATCTAAGCATAAGGATGAGAGAAAGAAGGAAGGCTCCTGCTGAGGGACTCTGGCCACAGAACATTCTAGAAGATGCAAACTGGCAATGTCAAAGATCAGTGCTGCTCCAGGACTGGATGTCAGCTGGGTAGCAGGCTGAGCCTGGAGGGTGTTTAGGGCAATGGAGAGACTCTGTTCTGCCTGATACCATGGTGGTGGATACCTGTCATGTTAAGTCTGTTGGGCCCGCAGGCCCTCATCAGGACAATGACAATGGCTTCTATGGGGCTCATTCTTGGGAAAAATGTGTCCTCTGTGACAGAGAGGGTGGAGCCCAGGGGCATGGGCAAACTGAGCTTACCTATAGTTTTGTGGTGATCTGGAAACTGCAATAAAATGAAGTCTATTAACTAAAACTAGGAGTAGGTGAAATTAATTTTAGCAATGATTTTAATTAACTCAATATATCCAAAATATTAGTATGTTAATACGTAATCTACATAAAACTGACAATGAGGTGTTTTACATTCTTTCTGGGCCCTGAGCCTTTGAAATCAGCGTTTTGAAGTTTCCCTGCCTTTTGGCCAGATGGACCACATTTCAAGTGCTGTGGCCTCAAGTGGCCAGCGGCTGTTGCGTTGTAAAGTGGATCCAGCCCTTGCTACCCCTCCCCTACTCCACTCTTGTTGCTCCAGACCTGACGGTTCCCCAGAGCCCACTCCTGCCCATCAACTGCTGTGTACTCTGCCTATGATAGCTCTACACATACTCCAGACCCAGCTCAAACGCCCACTCTGTGACGACAGGATGATGTTACTCAGATGGGTACGTGCTAATCCTGGGACCTGTACAGAGGTTTCCTCACTCAGTGGAAGTGACTTCTCACGTGGAACTGAGAATCCCTGGGGGTGACGTTTGTCCGTTGAGTCATGGGGACCAAGAGAGGAGGAATGTTGTTCAGAAGTGGTTGATGTCTGGATAGACGCAAACCCTGGGGACAGGTTTCAAAGACAGAGGCAGGCCACAAACCATGCGTTGGAAGGAGCCTCCAGTGGTTCTCTACCTTCCTAATGCTGTGACCCTTTAATAATAGTTCCTCATGTTGTGGTGACCCCCAACCACAAAATTATTTCGTTGCTACTTCATAACTGTAATTTTGCTATCCTTATGAATCATGATGAAAATATCTGATATTCAACACCCACAGGGGTGAGAATACATGGGCAAGCACATACTGTCTCTCAGACTCCGAGGGAGACCAACACCTCCGTTTTAGCCATCTCTGACGTCTCTGAGCCAGCAACCACAGGACTCACTTGCCCTCACGAGAAAGGCTGTCTGCTGCATTGTACCCTTCCCTGCACTCTAAGCCTTTACCCTGCCCGGGAGCGCCTGAAGGCACATGGACAGGAAGGGCCTGGCCCAAGCAGGGAAACTCTGGATGGAACGTGGGGATTGAAGGAGTCGGCAGGTCAGGCTGGGTTAGGGGAGGTGCAAGGCAGCTGGGATCTGAGGGGCAGCTGGGGACTGAGGGGCAGCTGGGGACTGTGGGTGTCCTTGTTACATGCCCTCAGCATTTCCCAAGGTCCCTTGGACTTTCAGCTCCATTGCTGCTTCCTTGTCTCTCTCACCCAACTCTTCATTTTTCTGTCTGAATCTTCCACCCTCTCCTCTATCTCTGACTGGGGGGGTCTCTCTCTTTGTGTCTCTGCCCTGTCTGCCTCTCTGTCCCTCCTAGTCTGTCTCAGTGTCTTTTCTTTTCTCTCTGTCTCACTCTCTTTCTCTCCCCTGTTGATCCCCATCTGTCTGTCTGTCTGGTATCAATATTTCCCTCCCTTATATGTGTGTCTCTGCCTCTGCTCCCCTCTCCCTTGGGAACACCGCATCTGTGGCCTGTGGCTGCTGCACAATGCTAAGGAACTGCACAGGACCCCTCTACAGTTCTGGAGGTTCCAGCCCTGAGAAAAGGAGGCATCTTGGGGCTAGCTCCTTTGGGGGAGCTGATGGGGAATCTGTTTCCATTTCCTTCCGCTCCTAGGGGCTGTAGCCCTCCAGCCGTTGCTTCTGTCTCCATGTGACCCCTCCAGTATGGCCTTGGCTTATCTTGATGACATCTGTGAGATCTATGTTTCACTCATGGTTTTGGTTGATGTGTTTTCAAAACTACTGGCCAACCAGGGGCAGGTGCTTCTTCCAGGCAGGCACATCTCCTCCTCTTCCCTCAGATCTCTGTGTGTCACTTTGTCCGTGCCTATCTATGGCCCAGTGGTCCCGCCACTCCTGGGTGTCCCTGGTTTCTGCCTTGCTATTCCTCTTCTGGTGTGGTTGCATTTTGCTACTTTCCTTAGCATGTGCCTCCCTCCCTCCCTTGACAGGTGTCCTGGGCCACAGTTGTGGTCATTGGATGCTACTATCCGAGGCTGTCCCACACCCACAGGTGTCCTGGACCACAGTGGTGGTCATTGGCTGCTACTCTCTGAGGCTGTCCCACACCCACAGGTGTCCTGGACCACAGTGGTGGTCATTGGCTGCTACTCTCTGAGGCTGTCCCACACCCACAGGTGTCCTGGACCACAGTGGTGGTCATTGGCTGCTACTCTCTGAGGCTGTCCCACACCCACAGGTGTCCTGGAATTCTCAGCTTCGGGCAGCTTCTGTAGTGAAGAGGACAGAAAAGATGCTGGGCTGATCAGACTGGGGCTGAGGCAATGGGTAGCAGGAGGGAAGGGGTGGGCTGTGAGGGGCTGGGGGAACAGGCTCAGGTCTTGGAAAGGGCATCCAGGGAAGATCCAGCTGCATTAGGCTGCGGGCTCTGAGCTTATAAACAACCGTTGTTTCTACAGGGCTCTGGGCCGTGTGGATCGATTTCTGCTAATGGGGCCTCTCACTTCCCCTTACCAATGAAAATCAATTCTCTGCGGTTTGGAGAGCAAATGCGCCTGATTAGACAGCAGGCGCATGGTGGCATCTTTGTTCTCTTGCCCCAGTCCTCCTAGGGAGGCAGGAAGAAACCAGACCCCAGATGGTCCCCAGGGACCCTACCCCTGCTGGGCAATCCTGAGAGTCAGAGGATGGGGAGTGGGCTGTCTCTCCTGTTGGCCTAAGGGGCCTTGTGACCCTGAGGTTTATAAAGGGCATTGGGGACCTGTGGCCACCAAGCCAGTGATGGGGCGGGAGTGGGGGAGGAGTGAGCTCTACAGGAACAGTGAGCAGAGACTGTGGTGGGTGGAGCATTTATACTAAAGGGACTCCGGCTCTCACTTGAGCCCCTGAGCAAGAAGCCCTGGCCTCCTCCAGCCTCCCTGCAGCCCAAGAGGAGGGCAGATGCTGCGGAAGCCACACAGCACGTACAGGTGTCAGGCAGTACCATAGCCAGGCATCACGTGATGCTGAGATCTTAAGCAGAAGCATTGACTGAAGAAGCCAGAGCCCCGTGCAGCCCAACTCCCCCAGTGCACTAGGCACAGTCTGCAGTTCCCACATATTTTAGGTCAATCTTTATTATTTTTAATCTGTGTGTAGGTGTGTATCTGCGTGTGGGTATGTGCTCATGCGTGCAGGCACCCCAGGGAGACAGAAGCCTCTGATCCCCCAGAGCTATAGTTACATAGGAAGCTGCGAACCAAACGCAGATCCTCTGGAAGAGCAGCAAGTGCTCTTAGCTGCGGAGCCGTCTGTCCAGCCCCAGTTCCCACATGTTTTAATGAGTTGTCATAGGAAGCCACTGTGACTTACACTTCAGTGCAGAGGTAGTTCCATGGTCCGATGTATCCATGAATAACAGCACAGGCCTTAGCCTCTCTCTCTCTCTCTCTCTCTCTCTCTCTCTCTCTCTCTCTCTCTCTCTCTCTCTCTCTCCTGTTTTCAGTGCCCTTGGGGCTTCAGTGCTCAGAGAGCTATTGGAACTTTCCACCGGCTTCTCCTCACTCTGAGGTAGAGGAAAGGGGCCAGGGAGGACTTAATAGAGGTGGTGTGGAGTTATTGACCTGTTCTCCTATGATGAGCTCACTGGAACAGCTCCTGGTGGCACAGATCCTGGGATCTGATTCCCAGCAGGTACCAAGCTTGTCCCTGTTATCCTGTGGTCCTGTGCTCAAGGCAGGGGTCAGCCTGAGCCTGGATGCTCCTGGTGGAGCTGAGCATTCAGAGTAGGCAATGGATGAGCAGATGAAAGCATCAGGGTCTCAGCTCAGTCAGTGGCTGTGCTAAACGGGCTGTGACCTGGCATCAGATGGGCCAGTGTTTGTACCCCGAGTCTGCTGCTTATCATCTGAGTAGTACCTCATGCAGGACACTGTCCCCTTAATGCCTGCTGCTCATCTTTGAGGTGAACAAAATGGAATAGATCTTCAGGATTTTGTGGAGCATCGTAGAGATGGAAGGATCAAGAAGTTCTGACTTCTGAGTTGGGCAGCAGTGGTGCACGCCTTTAATCCTAACACTCAGGAGGCAGAGGCAGGTGAAACTCTGAGTTCAAGGCCAACCTGGTCTACAAAGTAAATTCTAGGACAACCAGGGCTACACATAGAAACCTTGTCTCTATCCCCTTACCCCCACCAAAAAATAAAGTTCTGACCTCTTGTTCTCACTCCAGACCTGGGCTGTAGACCTGAGCGAACCTGCTGTCTGCAGGGGAGCCCAGGCTCCTCACTTGCACTTGGAGTGCGGACATGCTTCCCCTGGGAGGATGGCGATGGGTATCTCAGCTCTGCCTGTGCTGGCACACCATGGTGCTGGAAAGCCTAACTCTGGGGGACATGTGTTGACAATTGTCTTTCTGTTCCCATAGGTCCTCAGATTTTGGAACAACCTACACCAAGCTTACTCTTCAGCCTGGTGTCACCACTGTCATTGACAACTTCTATATTTGCCCAGCCAACAAGAGAAAGGTAGGTACATACCATCACCTGGTGGCCAACCCTTGGCATCTGGCTCTCCATGACTGCCTGTACCACTGATCTGGTTCTGTCCTGGGATCGTAGTCTGGCATGAGGCATTTGTCCCTCAACTCTCGTTACTTTGGTTCTTTTTGATAAGTGTATTTGAAGCCATCAGCTGGGCCTTTGGAGGAGAGCCTGCCTTCTTATCTAGGGCACATTCATCTCCTCCTGTCCTGGAGGCAACCTCCAGCAGGCGGGCAGAGAGGAGAACCAGCGAGCTGGCGACTGAATCAGATCCATCTGGCTCAGAGTCCTGGCGGCAGCTATGAGGTCCTCCTCTGGGGTGGTATCTCACCGAGGTTAGTTTGATTCCATCTCAGAGCGTTGCTTGCTGTCTCTTGGTCTTAGTTTCCAGTTCCTTCTTCCTGTCTAGATGTAGAAGAGGGAAGACCATGAACAAACCCTCCTGCGTATGTTCGGCCATATCTTGGCCCACCTGGAGACCCTAGTATGAAGTCAGAATGCAGGACTCAATCTAGAGAGGCAGTCTGAGGTCACAGGGGACTCAGAGCAGAGTTCACTTCTGCTGACTCACTTCTCTGTGCTTTAGTGTACCTGTAGAGAAGTGGGTGTAGCCCGCATCTCACACAGAGACTCGAGTGAGTCCTGCATAGTGCTCCCTACAAGACCAGTATCTGGGTCCCAGAGGTACTTATGTGGTGGTAAAAGAGAAGTCCCAGCAGTTTGCTACTGGACACAGGCTGAGCTGCTCACAACTTGAAGGCCAAGACTCATAAGATGAGAGGGGAAGGAAATGGAGTTTATTGAAGGCCTTGCCTTGAGAAGACAGGGTGCTCCCATCCTCAAAATTCCATGTTGGGAGACTCACACGTACAAGTCAGCTTTTATAGGGATGGGGAGCGATGCATGGGGCAATGGGCATGAAGACCACATGCTGGGTGATACCTTCACCCATCCCATGGCTGCCATGCTGTCCCCTCTCCCAGTGTCCACACCCCACATTCTGACCAGACTTTGCCATCAACCCTGGCCTCCTGCAGTGCTTGTGTGCTTTGTGTTAGCCGATATGCGGATTAAAGCATAAGGAGGTCATACTCCTGTAGATGTTTCGGGTTCTGAAAAATCTAAAGAAATGGCGTTTAGAAAGTAACCTACTAATCACATAGACGTGACTTTCCTTCGATTTGTTTGATGCTGGACAAAAGGAAGGGAAGCACCATTTCTGCCAAGGAAGGGCCAACCCCAGAGGTGTATCCCTGGTAGAGCCTGGGGCCTATGGTCGAGCATCCCACAGAGGGCATGGAAACACAGGATGGCGCTACTGCAGGAGTGCACCGTGTACTCTGGTGGCTGTAGTTCCAGCAAAGATTCAGGGGCTCAGAAAGACCATTGCAGGGCGGGTGTGTGGGAGGACAGGAGCCTGCAGAGTGCTCCCTGGTCTGCAGCACAACTCAGCTGTTCGCTTTTTGTAAGATTTAGGTTTAATTTTCATTCTGTGTACAAGTTTTTACCTGCTTGTATATTCATGTGCCATGTGTATACCTGGTACCCATGAAGGCCATAAGATGACATCAGATCCCTTGGGACTGTAGTTACCAGTGATGAGGAGCTGCCACACAAGTGCTTGGAACTGAATTCAGGTCTTCTGCAAGAGGAGCCAGTGCTCCTGACTCCAGCCCCCTCCACTGCTTTTGAATGGGGTGCCATCTTCCCTGCAAGAGCAGGTCATCTGGCTTTGGATCTTCCTCTCCTTGACTTCTGCTACTGTGAAAGCTTCCTCCTGGACAGGATGGGAATAGATTTGGGAAGGCTACTGCAGAAGATCAGGGGACTCTTGCCTTGGGGCTTTGGCAGATAAGGAGGAGGAGGGTGGGTTGGTTTTAGCTTTCCCTGCCTCTTCTTAGACCCCTCCCTCATGCCTCATACAGGCAATCTCACTCCATCCCCAACTGTCCCAACAGTGAGTCATTGCTATAAGTTCCCAGGGTAGAGATCTGGAAGGGAGGTCAGAGTTACCTCACCACACACCTCCTAGTAGGAGACCTGGGTCCAAAACAGCTTCTCGTGTTCAAGCTAAGGAGACAGGATGTTGTCTACAGTCAGGGCAGCTGTGGGAGCCTCTACCTGTCAGGAACCCCGAGTGCACAGAAGGATCAGGGAAGACCCACTGTCTCCCTGCCTGCTGTGTGTCCTTCCTGCTGTAGCTGGGATGATTTGTGTGACAGAAGTGACCTTTGAAAGTAGGTGCTGAAGGCCAGACTCAGTGAACAGTGCCAATGTTCCCATTGCTAGAGAAATTCTCAAATCATATGGGTTCAGCCATGCCAGCGTTGGTGCCAGGGTGGTAAGGAGTTTACAGAACAGCCTGCAGACTGTGTCCTCCATATATGAAAGGAAGATGGCAGGGGCAGCCGACGTAGTAAGAACCAGGAGAGCCTCAGATGCCGTGAGGGTAGGGAAGGCTTCCCAGGGAGGTTGAGTAGGGAGCAGTGAAGTCAGGCCTGAGGTTCCTTCTTGGGCTGGGACCACAACCTTGACCCCTCCAAGCCTCAGTGGCAGTGCACACAACAGAAAGACGCAATTGGTAATGGACTATGGGCTCAGTAGAGAGTTCTGGAAAGGGCCTTCTGTGCAGTCTGGTTCCCATTCAGAATTCTTGGCTTCTGCAGACCGCCGAGGTGGGAGATGGGGCAGTGAGACATTTGCAGTTTCAAAATGGCACAACAATCAGCCCTGCTAAGGGATGTGTGGTTTGAACACTCCCTGCATCAATGCTGACTCAGCCTAGCCCAGCCCCCTTCAGTTCCATGTTGCCAGGGGGCAAGAAAATGGCAAGGCATTGTCTTATTCCAGGCTCAGTCTGCTAGCTGTTGGCTTGTGCTATCCGGTGTATCCTGGTTCCACTCTGGGCCCCTTCTTCCCCATGTGTAAGTGAGGAATGCAAACTGAAGGCTGTACAAAGCCCCACCAGTTCCGTTCTCCAGGCCTCTGCTGGCCTCCTCTCAGAAACCCATGGGCAGAGCACCCACTGAGGAAGCAATCCCAACCTGGCTCTGTCCACACCTCAGCCATCTATGACCTCTACAGGAGGCATCTTGGTCTCCATTCTCCTCCTTGTCAGGCTCCAGCAGTTCACTCACAGATCAGGCAAAGGTCTGACTGGACACCGAGCTGAACCCTGGTACTGCGGACTGGAATGCTTTGCTCAGGCCAGATACAGGTTGAGGACCTGATGTGACCCCATCCTTTACTGGGTCTGGGAAGCTTCATGGATAGCTGGAACCTTCTAGAACCTTTGAGAGCCCAATGGGGCCTGAGAAAGCCTGGAGCCCATGCAACATGTTGGTGAGAAGACACCAAAGTGAATGCCCCATCTGCCCCATCTGCCCCATCTACCCCTGCCGCCACATTGACTGTGATGTGGGGTGGTAAGGCCCTCTCTTGCAGGGCCCCTGTGCGAGGCACTCCCTGTTGTAATGGATAGCTCTGCTGCAAAGTGGGAATCCGATTAGGAAGCCATTTCGTAGCAATTACAGACAGAGCTGTTCTTTTTGGCTTCTTGGGAGACCACATTGTGAGCTGTCTTCAGAACGAGTTCTCTTTGATTTTTGTCTTGCCTGCAGTATAATCAGAGTGTGGCCCCAGGCATGGCTTTCTGCCACCTCAGACATAACTCTGGCCTGTGACTCTCCCTTCCGAGCTTCCATGGTTCCCACACTGGCTGTCTGTGGCAAATGCATCTCCGAATGGCCCCCAAGAGTGCTGGAGCATGGAGAGGTGTGAAGGTCTGGTCTGGAGGAGATGCCTAGTGAGAAAGGCTTTTAAGTATCATGTTTTCCATTAAAAATTCATGGGGATTGTCATCATGTACAAGGTATCGATGTTGGATTGGATGCTGAAATCTCACACATACCTTGTCACCAAGAAAACCCTTGAGGAATGAATGGCCTGAGAGAATGCTGATTCCCGTGTCCCCTGTCCACTCCACTGAGGCCCTCCCTGGGACTTGTGGCCAGAGTATGTCAGTCTTTCTTCACCCATCCCCTTCCTCTGCTCCCCCTCCCACACAGTGAGGCTCATGAGAAGCCACCTGCCAGCCTTACAAGGTGGGGGACAAGTGGAACAAACCACAACCCTGCATCTGGGAAGCTGGCTTCATTGCCAAGAGCCAGTACCTGCATTTTTGCAGGCAAACCAATGGTGACAGGGAAGGCAAGGACCCCAGGACTCAGCTGCCAAGCAGGGTGCTGTGTGCAACCTTGCACACATGTGTCTTGGCAGACCTCCAGGGCAAGGGTTCCTGCAGTCTTATGCTTTACAGGGGAGAGGGAAAGGCCCAGGTGGGTCAACAGACTTCCATGAGTCCTCACAAGTGGGTCACGAGTGCCTCAGCCCCAGGTGCCTTGTCAAACTTCATCCCCATAGGAGCCCAAACAGCAGGAGGAGACCCGTGCCAAGGTCCAGATCCTGAGCTACATATTAGCCACTGACAGCTGCTTGGATCTCAGGTCTGTGGGTCTCCTGGGATGACGTCACAAGGGGCCTTCCAGCTCTACTGATCATCAGCTCTGCCCCTGCCCTCAGCCCCGGCCTGTGGATTCCTCTGGACCCTTTTGAGCTGTGTGCTGTTCTTGCTGGACTGCATGTTTGGGCCTGCCTGCCGCCTTTACTGGCTCTCCCCACGCTGCTAGCTTCTTTGCCAGTCTGTCTTTCCTCTCTCCTGATCTTCCCCTAAGCTGTCGTGAGTCCACAGTGCTGAGCCCGTCTCTGCCTTGTTCCTGCTCCACCACAGCATAAGCCTCGTCTCTGCCCAGCTCACGGAGGCCCTCATGGTAATCCAGGTTCTCCTCTCCTCTCTTCTCTGGTGTGGGCCAGAGCAGTGTGTAATCTAAGATCAGCTCCGGCTCCATGGCTATGGCAGTGCAGGCTTAGTTCTGTGCTTGGAGAATACCAAGGACAGCCCAACCCCTCCAGCCACTCCAATCTAGTCAGAACACAGCAGCCTGGTAGCTCTCTCTGACAGTGTGGAGGGATTGAGGATCCAAGATCCAATCTCAGTCCAGACTTAACCCAGATTGTCCCAGCAGTAGGTGGGGTCCTTTTTCCTTCCCACATTGAAGTACGCGCCTAGCTGTGCTGTCTGCTGCTTTGAGGTCGGTCCTTCTGAGGGTTCGACTTTCTGCCCTGGGCCTAGCATCTGATCAAGAATGTAGCCCAAGAAAAGAAGGCCTGAAGGATGGGAGAACAGGCTTTTTGAGGGCTTGGATCCCAGGGTCTGTGCTCCCTAGCCCTCAGCTTCTGATTACAGGCTACCACATGTGGATCGCGATATCTCATCTCCGCATTTCCTGTGTATCATAGACAATGATGTGTGGCGTCATAGTGCAGCACCTGGTGCTGGCAGCTGAAATCCTCAGCACCATGGGCACTGGCAGGTGCTAGTGACCCATCCTCCAGGGCTGCTTTAAGGTCTGTGTGTAACTCAGAAGGGGTCAAGTCCCTACTGTGCCTCTTGTCTCACCATGGCCGACACTGGGCTGAAACTTTAGCCATCCTCTGTGTCACCAGCAGAACCAATGACTCCCTGTGGACCAGAAATGATCTGAGATGCACATTTAACTTCATGTTCATGTTTAGACTGGGTTTTGGCAATCCTGGTACATGATATCTGTGTCTTTTCATGACATAGAGGATGGCCCTGCTGCGGCATACTTACATATGGCTTGGCAGCTGAACTCATACTCAATAAGCCTCACCATGTACCAGGAGCATGAAAATCTCTGTGTGTGTGTATGTGTGTGTGTGTGTGTGTGTGCATTCATGTGCATGTTGGAGGGTTCTCAAGCAGCCCTCAAGTTTTGTGCTTCCTAACAAGCAGGTGGAATGATCATTTTCCCTGGGAAAATGGCTGTGTGGGTCTCAGGGAGCACTGAGAGACCTCATTGTTGCTGCACATCTGCAAATCAAGGTTGTTCTCAATGATTCTCTCCATCAAGATAATCATGAAGGAGCAGATCCCTGCCTGCAGGGCTCCCTGGCCGGCCCATACAAGGCATCTCCCCATCACCTTTCTGCTTCTATTCCTGAAAGAGTCGCCACCGTCTTCTGGGCTTGTCTATGCTCTCATCCACAGCATTCCTCCCCTGGTCCACAGCTGGATCAGAGACCAGAGGCCACATCTGTATCCTGGACTGGAGTGGCAGGGTGGCAGGGTGACAGGGGTAAAGGAGCAGGGAGAGACAACTTCTCCATGAGGCATCCTGGCATGGTGCCTGAGTGTGCCACATATGATGTATTGACAGAATCCACAGTGGCTGTGCACAAGAGAAAAGGGTAGCCAGGCAATGTGAGAGCAGACATGTCCTCTTTGATCCCAGTGTTCTAAACTGCGTGTTCAGAGACACCAGCAGTGAGGCAGGGTCCCTGGATGGCATACTTGGAGCCATGTGCCTATGGTGATTTGTCAATTCTTGCCTGTCCCTGTGGAGGATGCCCTTACCCATCCATACTGAAGGTGAGGAATTGCCTTGGCAGAGATGCAGCCTGGGAGCCGCTATCAGGCCTTGAGATAGAAGTTAGAAAAGAAATGCAACAGAAAAGGTATAAAACGTCCTTCATAGGGATGACTTATGATCAGAGTAAGGCTGGGAGGATGGGGCTGTCATGGACACCATGGTGGGACAGGCCCAGAGAAGAGCCTTCATAGAAACCCCCAAACAAGGGTATACCTGACTTTTCTAAGTTTGGGAGGGGGCTGGTGGAAAGTTTTGCGCTGTTGCGATTTAGCTGGGGCTGAGCCTGTGTGACAGAGGAGCACAGAGGTGCCAGGTACTGGGTAGGCCTATTAATTACTAACTGCAAAACTACAGCACTGCATGGCTTCTTAATTTTCTATTTGAGAGAGAGAGAGATAGTGAAGGGGGGGGTTCTTGGAGCCACTGGCATCTTAAAGAGGTGGTGTCGGCTTGGTCATGGCAGCCCCGATGCTGACGAAGACAGGCAGCTTTCCCTCCTCATCCCATGGGTCCAGACTGCCATAAGCATGGGGAAACTGAATCCCTTTCTATGGGAACGTGGCCAGCAAGGACATAGAGAATAGAGGTCCCCGTGCCTTACCTAGTACAGTCAGAGTCTGGGGGTCTTGGAGGTCAGACTCAAGAACAGACAATACCGCAAACTCAGGAAGCTTCTGCCTGGGAGAATGAAGGGATCTTGCAATTGATGTGGTTTTTAAGGAAGTCCTTTGGTTGGAGTATAGGACTGGAGGGGCAGCAAGAACCAGGAAGAGGTGTCTATTTATCCAACTGTCCATTCATCCATCTTTCCATCTGTCCATCTGTCCATCCACTCACTCAGTCAGTGTCCATCCCATTACCAACAGTGCTGCCTCTGATTCCTGTGATTCTGATCTTGGTGGATAGGGACATGACTAAGAGGGTCCTGGTTCAAGTGATGCCCTTTCAAAGAGGGGGTGCCAATCCCTGAAATGAGGTGCCTTTGAAGAGGTAACTTGAAGGCCCCAGGATGGAACTTGGAGAGTCCACTACCCAGAATGTCTGGGAGATGGGGAAATAACTGTGTGTGCTCGCTTCTGGACTCGTTTTCTGGGTGGGCTCCCTGGGGGTACCAGCCCGGGATAAGCCTCTTCAGATCTTTCCCCATTTGATCCTGAGTTCTGTCAAGCCTTAGCATCAAAGAGGAAATGGTGGCCCCAGTGTAGGGAGCAGGACTAGCATGGATCTGAACACTCCAGCTCTCTGAGCAAAACCAGGACCCCTGGGTCATCCCTGTTGGCCTCTGGCCTCTCTGGACTTGTTTCATGAGAAGGTTCAAGCTTGCAGAACCTTTTTCTTCCAGAATGGTGGAGGGCTGGTGAGAGAAGCCAGAGCACAGGACCCTGGTGAGAGTTCTATCAGTCTTCCCTGCCAAATGACAAGGCCCAGTATCCACCACCCTCCCTATAGCCAGTCACCTCTCCTGTCCAAGGAACACCAACTCAGTGGGACCTGCCTATATACAAAGGTTTTGTTTCAGAAACAGCGAACCCCTTGCAATGCCAGCCTAATGCATAAGGAATTACTCCATCTGAAAGCCGTTAGGATACCACTGGAGAGAGGCCAAGAGCCCAGGCTTCTCAGAGATACCTCCAGGGCCTTTCGCCTCGGGAGCTGGTCCAAGGCAGATAAGACTCAATTCCGTCTCTGAAGATTCATGGACTCTCGTACCCCAAAGTGAGGATGAGCAAAATGAAAATGGCCTCAGGGCAGCCCCTCCTGCCTCAGTACACCTTCTTCTTCTTTCTCAAGGACTCCACGGCCAGGAGGACCTACTGTGTGGCAGGCGCTCAGGTCAGCATGGTGACTCCTTGCTTGTATGTCTGTTTCTCGTGACTACAGGGAGTACTGAGACTTCAGGAGGACCTAGCAATGACAGAGGCCACACACACAGGCAAAGCAGCAGCCTCAAGATGCTAACCAGGGCCACACTGTCAGGCTCCTAGGGGACTGGTAGCTGCCCAAGGTCCCTGGCCAGTAAGGATTGGGAACTGAGTGGATTTGCGTTCGCGTGCTCTGGAGCCCAAACGCTTCTTTCTCCATAGCCTCGGATGACAGACATTTTGTACTGTAAGCCTGGGATGCCCTGTCTTGGAGCCGGGCCTCTTTTACACCACCCATGTATACTGAAGGCTTTGTGACACTGTCATCAGGGACAGACCTCTGTTAGCTCAAGTTGTCACTGGGTACCATAGACTCACTGAATTAAACAGCAATGCCCATTTACTTCCTGTCTTAGAGGCTGCACATCTGAGATCCAGTCTCAGCATGGATAGCTTCTGGGGTCAGCTCTCTCAGATGGCAGGTCCCATCGTCTGTGTCCTCACATAGGAAAAGGCATGTCCAGAATTAGGCCTCTTCTCATAAGGAAGGGTCCTGGTCCCTTTTATGGTAGCTGCACTCTCATGTCCTAGTTACCTTGCAAAGGCTCACACTCCAGATGCCATCACCTGGGGTCAGGGAACCAGAATGTGACAGAGCCGGGGAAGAGCTTGCTTTCAGTACCCTGAAGGCTGCTAGGTCCTCTCTCTCCTCCCTCATAACCATGGAGATAAGATGTCACCATTTCAGTGGTGGCTCAGACACACTCAGAACTTGGCCTTGGTCACCAATCTGACAGCAGGCAGAGCAGTCTTAAGTAGGGCTCTGGCATCTCTCTTTGTTCTGCCATTTATCCAGGGTCTGGGTGTCACTCCAGGTGCCCAAAGAGGGGGTCTGATCCCGGGGTGGCTCACTGGTCCTTAGGGAGGTCCATACCTCCTAACCCCTCTTCATTTTAATCATACACATCTCTTTAAGGGGAGTTCCTGCTGACTTAGCATCCAGTAAATAAACATCTCTGTCCTTTTGGAAAAAGAGGAGACCATGGGTTTACTTCCCTTGTTCCTAAAGGCAGCTGAGAGGACCCAGAAAGTTGACCATATCACACAGCCCGGAAGGCCAGCAGCTTTATCCTGTATAGCCACAACCAGGGCATTTTCCACACCTGGCCTCACTGAAGATGAAAATTCCTGAAAGAGCATGTGGATGATCTTCACTTCCGGGACTGATTCCCATTCCCAGAGCTGTCTTTGCTCCCATGCTAATCCTCACTCTGATGGGTGATCTCCATACCCATGGCTGATCCCCATTCCCTCTTCTGATCCTTGCTCCCCTTGCCTATCCCTCCACTGATCCCCATTCCCATGCTGATTCCTGTTCCCTCTGCTGATCCTCATTTTCATGGCTGATACCTAATCCCATGAAACCCTGCTCAGTTTCTGTTAAACGAGAAATGGGACCCCAGGACACATCATCTGATAAGCTGTGTTTGCTGCAGCCTTGATTTCATCCTTTTTCCATGTCTATAGAAAACAGTTGCAAATATTGTTTCTATCCCTTGTGTATTGGGGCCTCTCATGGAGCTTAAAGGATTTCTGTTTGGTAAAAATAGCTGTAATTTGCAAATGGGCTCCACGCTGGGTATCCCCAGGCAGGTGTGAGCACCCTGGATAGTTGGGGGAGGGGCTCCAGCCTCTGCTTTTTATTTGCAGCACCTTCTGTCTGCTTTCCCAGTCCCTGAATCCCAAGGCTGCTAAATCAAATCTGTCCCATGCTTGTCTGTCAAAGATGGTCTTCTCTGAGCCTTTGCTATATAAATGACACCACATCCACACAAGGGCGCAGGGCCCATGGCTTCCAGCGTCCCACATCCTGCCCCTCCCCTGCCCTCATCACTTCATGGGCCTTCTCTGGGTCACCCTGGCATTCCCTCTGCTTACAGAACCCAGCTCTGCCTGGAACACTCTTCATCGCTGGCACATGCTTGAAGCCTTGGTCTGGCTTTGAGGTCCTTGTTTTCTAGCCTGGGCCTGCTCACCTTCCCACATTAGCAAGAGGGCTGCCAGTTGTGCCCACTGCCCATTGACTGCAGAGGTGAGCCCACTCACAGAGCCTTCGCTCAGGCCCCACTCCCCCACTCAGTTCTCTAAGGCTCACCTACCTTCCCTAACACCAGCGAAGCTCAGGACCCCAACATGGACCCTTCCACCCTTCCCCTGTCACAGCCTAGCATCCTCTGCACCGAGGGGAGACACCCACGGTAAGAGCTGCATTTCTTTAGCCCTTTCCCCTAGCTCCCAGCCCTATGCCCGAATAATGCCTTGAACAAGTCACTGTGTGGTGAACAAACTGACTTTAAAAAGTCTCTGGTGAAATTTAACGTAAGAACACAGCACCCACTTGTGGCTGTTTATTTCTGGCCAGTGCCTGGGCTTCTGCTCTGTACCATTCATGCCTTGCCTCCTCCATCCAGAACACAACAATTGTCACATTCTTTTCAGAAGCAAAGGGAACTCTTTTCCTACAAGTAATCCATGATCAGAATTGCTGGCTAAAAGATGGGATGGTGTCACCAGATAAGTGGTGAGTGGGCACTCAATGACCACGTGTCTGTCACTACATGGGGAAACATGTCCACCTCTCCATGGTTCTTTGTCTATCAGTCTGATGGGGGTGTAGGATAAAGGAGGAGATAAAGCCAGAGCTGAGGCTCTCTGACCATCTTTCTTGTCTATTAGCCATGTCCATGGGCCGACTCTAGGAGCCTCCAATGCTGTGAATGGATAACACAGGCCACTGGGGAGCATATCCTTGGTCCTGTCTCTATGCACTGTGGAGTCTGGGTGATATCCCATCCCCCAGAGGTGTACACATCTGATCCCCAGAGTCTCAGATTTTTCACCTTATGTGCCAACCCAGACTTTGAGGATGGGATCAAACTGAGGATTGTGAGACAAGGACACCACCTCCCCTGGATTGCCCAGGAGCCCCTGTGTCACCACAAGATCCTTAGAGGAGGAAGGCGGGGGTTTAGATAGAGATTGAAGATGCTGTGTTGTGGCTCTGAAGGTGAAGGAAGGATGTGCAGCCAAGGGAAGCTGGCATCTCTAGACAAGACAAAGCAGAGGCCAACCCTCCACACTCACGGCCATCTCCTGAGCAGGTCAGGAGGTCACTAGGGCTGGGAGTGGGATAAGGACACTCCACAGCTTTCCCAGCTCTGTAGAACCAAACCACAGCCCTTCAGGGGCCTCCCCTGGAGAAGGGGTACCAAGGGGGGGGACATTGGTGGGAAACTCTTATGGGAAAGGACCTGTTGCTCTACCAAATCACCATAGGCCTGGTAGCTCCAGACATCATGGGTTCATTGCCCTGCATGTCTGCAGAATCAAGTTTCAAGTGTGTCTTCTGAGTCGAGAGCCAGGACCAGCAGGGGCCATGACTGTTGCAGGCTGGAGCTGCCTGCTCCCTACCTGCCAAGGGGCTAACAACCAGCTGCACCTCTGCTTTCGGGTAGGTCTTCTGTTTAGACCATGACATTTCTAAGGCAGTCTCTGGTGGCTTGCCCTTGTCTTTCCTGGCCAGGGCGTGTTTCGGGATGACCTCTGTGCTCCTAGAAGTTTCAGTGGTGCCTTGATTGTTTTCTGCCATCCATGGTAGAATATGCTAGAACTGATGAACACAAGCAAGGTGATTTTGCTATTGCAGCTTTGCATCACAGTACCCCTGCCTCCCAACCCTTCCAAAGGAGTCTTGCTTTGTCTCCTGGGACTCCCTGGACCTTTCCTTCCAGTTTGATCCAGTGGACATCTGCCTGCCCTTGTGCTACTGGACATGTTGGGTCTGGATACTGAAAAAAAAATCACAGCCCAGAAGGAAGGTAGAGGAGGCGATAGGCAGTCTGTGCCTGAGCACTGGATAGAGGGCCTCTCAGAGCTGGCAAAGAGCTGGCTGCAGTGGAAATGGTTCTGTGCATCCCATGCTTGCTTGCTGTCTCGCTGCAGAGCTGGGTCTGCTCAACCATCAGGAATTTGATGTCCAATGCTCACAACTGCATTACCCCAGGGCCTTTGCACCTGAGCAGTAACAGTGTGTTAGCCCCGATCCCCATCACATGGTCTTTTGTGACTCTAAATAATTGATTAACACCTGCTGGGTCAGGGCTATTCATGAAAGGAGACTGGTTCATAAAAGATTGGGTGTATGAATAAATTATAATGTACAGATAATACCACCGTGTAATTACTGGGGTATAAGAGAGCAGTTACACGGCTAATTATGCCTCGTCACTGTGTCGCCGGCTCTGTACATTGTGGAGTCTAAAATGGCTACAGGCACAGAAAAACTGCTCTCCACGTGGGTCATAAACAGGAACTCAAGGACACGGCTGCGGCATGAATTCTAATTGTCATGTAATTAGAGAGCAATTAAATAGCTATTTGTCCCATATAAATTAGCCATTAGCCGTCCTCTGTGTCCTGCTTTACTTTTAATAAGGTGTGGTGTCTCCCTTACTGACAGGAAAGTAAATACCCTGAGCTGAGGGGGAGACCAACTAAGGATGGGGTGGGTGAGCCCCTGGAGTTCCTGGCCAGGGGTCTCTGTGGTTTCTGACCTTGGCACTGATGGGCTAGTTTTCTGTCTGTGGCTAGAAAGATAAATACCTTAGGATGGTGTCTTTGTCCTCCAGACACTGGCACATTTAGTGAGCCAAATGGTGATGCTGCCTATCTTGTGACCCTGTTACTCTTGAGCTCTTTGAGAGAGATCCTGGTTTCTCTTATATATCTGTGCCAGCCACTGCTCCTCAGCTCCCTGACTATCTATATCTGTCTATTACACACCCCCCCACACACACACACAAGAGAGAGAGAGAGAGAGGCTGTGAAGGCAGAGCACCCACCAGATAACTGCAGGAAACAAAGACAGACCTAGAGGAGTAGAGCCCTCCTGCTCCCTCCCCTTCCTATGTGAAGAGGGAGCCTGGGCACCCTGTTCACCTTAGAGGCTCCACAGTGCCACCCAGCGGTGGCCTCTCCCTCTGGTGCACCTGCTCCAAGGCAGCGGGAAGGTTTACCTCACACACACCTGCCGACCTCCCTCTGAACACGAAGTCCGTGTTCATAACATCTCAATGGCATGAACTGAGGTATGGCAGGAGCAGAGGCAAAAAGAGGGGTGGGGTGGGAACAGGATAGAGATGAAAAACAGCTGAGGGGAGGAGGTGGGGTGAGAGCCAGGGAAAAGGTGAAAGACCACACTGAGTCACTGTGGACGCATGGGGGCAGGATGTATGGGGAAAACAAAACAGGTGAGTTGTGGAGGATGAGGTGAGGGAGCTCTTGGGGATAGGAGGGGAGTGAGGATGGAAGTCGTCCTGGATAGAAAGATGACCAAACACCAGCCTGGGAGCCCCTGCATCTCTGGGTGGGTGTTGGATGCCTTTGGGGAGGAGAGCAGGAGACACAGCCATTGTTGAGTTGCTCTTAGTGTTCTGATTTTCTCTTTAATTATGAGGTACAAATAATTTACCGTTTTTCTTCAAAAAATAAAAAAGATGTAGTTATCTGTTGAACTTCAAAATAGTAAAATGCTTTTCAAAGCTAACAGACACAGAAGAGTCTGAACTTATGATTTTATACCCAACTAAACTGTCCTTGTAGGTTAGACTACAGCCATCTATAAATAGCAGAAGATAATAAATTAATGATATAATAAATTAGATACACCAGGGATGGTATCTAAGGCAAGATATCTTGAAAAATATTTGCTGCAGAGGGACAGATGAGGTTCCACATGGGTAAGGCAGAAGCAATTAGCAGCATACAGTGGGGCAGGGAACAAGTGGCTCCCACATACAACTGAATGGGTGGGAAACTGCTATCTGTGCCAAAATATTTTCCTGGGAAGGAAAATCCTGGAATGTATCAATGAAGATGTAATGTGGAGAAGAGAAGCAGAGGGAGGAGGGCTGTCAGAAAGTGCCACCCCCTTCTTATATTAGACCCAGGGAGAAGCATTCCTTGAGAAGTAATTTTGTACAATTTTTAAATAGCCTTTGCTGTACACAGTCAGGATGTTTGTCACCCATGCAAGAGAAAAGGAAGAGAGAGGCACATGAGAGAGAATACAAGCAGAAGGGAATTGCTGACAGTCAGAACACACGTAAACTCAGCCACATGAGGTGGGGAAATCCCAGACAATCAGGTGGCCTTACCATAAGTTCAGGTATTGACCTTGGCTTTACATCCTGTCGGGGAGGGAGGGCTGAGGGAGAATGGGGCAAGGGGAGAGACAGCATCTGCTTCCCATCATTCCCAGGGCACGCTCTGGAGGCTGGAGGCTGTCTATTGTGGACCTGGTAAGCCTGCAAGGCAGGGAAGTCATTTGTAAACTGGCGGATGACATTGCGATTCCAGAGGTTATGATTAGGACCCCACCGTGTCATCCCATGGTGAGCCCTTTCCTCTACCTCAGCTTCTACCCCAGACAAGAACACTTTTCCATGAGCTGGCTCTGGTGCTAGTTAATCCACTCTAAAGATACTCACACTCAACAACCACTTAATTAAAGAAAACTCTGTGTGTGTGTGTGTGTGTGTGTGTGTGTGTCTGGCCACGTGTGCCCTGGTATGTGTGGCGATCAGAGGCTAGCCCTGGAAGTCAATTCTCTCCTCCCACTTTTACACGAGCTCCAGGGCTCGGGCTGCCAGGCTTGCACAGCAAGTGCCTTTACCCCTTGAGTCATCTTGCTGCCTGCAGCAGCCACATTTGAAGTGGTTGAGGTCAGATGTTCAGTGTATTTGAAGGGAGAGAGATGAAAAAGATATCCTTGTGCTCAAGATGCTGCTGGGGCCTGGCAAGACATACAGGTTTTTGCAAAATAACATAAATGCTGCCTTTGAAACTCTTGGAGTGCAGGAGCCTAGAGCCAGGGTATTCCCCAAGATAGCCATTGTATGAGTCAGCTCCTGAGAGCTAGCTATGCAGAGGAGAGTGGAAAGCAGATGCGTGACCAGACCATGCCAGTAGATGCTGTGGCTCAAGGTGAGTGGTAGGAAGGGGCATTGCTCTGGATGCACCAGAAGAGTGCTTAGGAGCTAAGGGTACCAGTGGGTGGGACTAGGTGCTACCACTCAGGTGAGCGTGCAGCCATCCTGGCAGGTATGGTCCGTGTCTGGGTCCACGGCTCAGGCCAGGTCTTCACTTGGCACAAAGAACGGAACACCACTGAGGTGCTCAGTGAGGTGTTTGCTCTAGCCAGTCATGGAAAGTTCTGAAATACCTGTCAACGAATGACCTCTAAAGCCCCCTACAGACTGAGCACTTGCCGTTTAAAAGTGATGGTGATTGCATGAGATGGACCATTCGAGACCCCCAGCCCTGTGCGTGTGGCACTGTTAAACTGTCATTTTAATGGCCACTTTCCCAGGGAGCAGTTAGGTGCAATCTCTCTGAAATTGCCTCTGGATGAGTTAGAGCAGGCAGAATTCAGATAGAACTTCCTAGAAGGCCCTTTCCAATGATGCCCAAGCCTTAGCTCTGACAGGAAACTATAGGGACCAAGAGTACAATGCCTGGATGCCCCACACCAGTCCTACAGACTGGGGAGATGCCAGGGCAGGTGCTCAGCTGTGCCTCTGTCTGCCTCCCCTCATAAACCCAATTGGGAGATGCTCTCACTTCCTCATCCGTCCATGCAGGTGTCCAGACTTGGGAACCCAGCCAGTGTTCTCATTCTGTGAGGGAGGTGTACGTGACTGTAAAAGTCAGGAATGGCCAAGATGCTGTGGAAAGATGGGGGGAACTGAAGCATGGTCTTGGGATGCTGGAGCTCTCCACTACGCCTGGTTTTCACAAGGAGAAAATCTATGTGCTTAAGGACATGTGCTAATGCCCTACACTCCAGAGATCATCTTCCTCCCCAACCATTCAATGGTATGTCTGTCTCTCCACCCACCTAGCCAGCCAAATAGCCATCTGTCCATCCAGCCATCCATTTGTCTATTTGTCCCTCACCCATCCGTTCATCTGTTTGTCCATCAAGTCAATCATACATAGTCCATCTATCCAGACATCCACCTGACTTAATCTGCACCAGGCTATGCCACTGGCTTACTGTCTATTCAGTGGGGAGACGAGTATGCAAAATCACAAGTGGGTGCTCAGGGCAGATGCAGGAAGGCTACAAAGGCTTCCCATGGGAACACAGCAGAGGACCGTTAAATTTGTATTTAGTTGATCAGTCCTAGAAAACGACCCTGCTCCTCACCTCTTCCTTACCCTTACAAAGATCATAAACCCTTCAACTGAGTGGTGAGGTAGCATATGACTTTTCAGACTTGAGCTTTGCTTACTCTGTCTGTAAATTGGGGGTGGATTTACACATCTCGCTTCTGGATCTTGTGAGATCCAAATGACGTAAAGATAAGAAAGGACCGTGATGACTGTCGTGTGCTTTACAGACTGTGAAGTGTCCTAGCAACGCAGAGATTCATCTCTTTATCACACTTATTAAGTAGCTAGAGATTAATAACCAACCATGGAGACTTGGAATTGAATTAACTGCCGTGGGCTAGATTCTATTATCATAATGATAATCACGTGCTCATCCATTGAATATTGGCCAAGTGCCCTCCACAGTTAAGCACCTTTGGAAAGTCTCCTTCCTGTGTATGAACCACGTGGAGTCTCCTGCTTTGAGAAGTCTTAGGAACAATACTGGATTGCAGGACACAGTTTCCATGGAGAGGAGTGAATGAAATCCTGGGTGTTGTGTGGAAGAGTCCCACAAACATGGTCTGAGTTCTCCACACTCTGTGGCCATAAGTGTTTCTTACCTGTGAGTGCTCTGCATCTGTGAGTGCTCTGCGTTTGTGAGTGCTCCATGTATGTGAGTGCTCTTCACCTGCTAAGTGCTCTACATCTGTGAGTGTTGTGTGCCTGTGAGTGCTCTGCATCTGTGAGGGCTCCATGTCTGTGAGTGCTCCACATCTGTGAATGCTCCACGTCTGTGAGTGCTCTACATCTGTGAGTGCTCCACGTCTGTGAGTGCTCTACATCTGTGAGTGCTCCGCATCTGTGAGTTCTCCACGTCTGTGAGTGCTCTACATCTGTGAGTGCTCCCTGTCTGTGAGTGCTGCACATCTCTGTGGCCATTAATGGTCCATTCTTGTGAGTGCTCTATGTCTGCGAGTGTTCCAAATGTGAGTCCTCCATCCCTATGAGTCCTGTGCCCATGAGTGTTCCATACCTGCAAGCAGTTAACACCTGTTAATTATCTGCCAGTTAATGATCCACACCAGTGAGTACTTCATGTATGGGAGTAGTCTGTTTCTGTGACTGTCCTATGCCTGTGAGTTGTCCATGTCTGTGAGTGTCACACATCTGTAAACACTCTGTGTCTGTGAGTGTCACACATCTGTAAATGCTCCGTGTCTCTGAATGCTCTCCTCCCAGGAAAAATCTCCACATTCTAACTCCATTTGCAAACGAGGAGGATCAGGCCCAGAGCAACCCATGTGGTGACTCTCTATAGACATAGAGAAGATAGGGAATGGACTGAGGTCAATTGGACCCATGCACAGAACAGAGGGGTATGTTTGGCAGGAAGGAGCTCATCATGTCCCCAGAGCCACTTTGGGGTCCTGCGACCCAGCTGTCCACCTTGACCAGGAGCGCTCCAGTGGGAGACAGGTGAGTTAGTGTTTGGGAAACAGAACCTCCACTTGATTTTGCTTGACTTCAGTGGATCCCAGGTCCTGCACCCCACTGTGCAACTGCTGTGTCTACAGTGATGTGGAGCCTTCCTCAAGAGTCTTTGCATCTGTTCCAGGAGATTCATAGATCTGCCTTCAACTCCCATCTTTCTGGTCCCATGCCATCCACGGGAACTCCTACGGGAGTGAAATAAGGCTTGTCTAAGCCCCAGATGCCTTCTCAGGTCCACAGCTCAGCTTCCTCGGCCTCTTTGAGTTGCCCAATTCCAGACCTTTTCTGTTATCTGTGCTGCCCTGCTCTTGGCATTTGACCTGACATATGTCACTCCTCCCCAGAATCATGTCCCAGTGCCCCTGGGCCCCTTTGCTCATGTTAAAGCTCTGCTCCTCTGTGAGAGACTTCAGCATCGTAATGGGGCTCAAACTGTAGCAACATTGTTCACACAGTGTTCCTGCTGCTCCAGCACCCCAGTGCCTCCCACTGAGCCCTACCTGGCCCCTGGAGCTTAAGCTATGACCCTACAAGTCTCATGGGTCCCTGTGCCCAAGCTGTGTGCCAGGCTCTTGCAGGTAGAACAGGACTTGTCCCCGCTCTGTGGGGCTGGATTGAAGAATGGTGAGACTGACGATGGCCAGAGGATGACACTTCTTCCCCAACCCTCACAGCTACAGCAGGGGACCCATAGGCCTCTTGAGGGCAGGCAGGGGCAGGATGTACCTAGAGGAAGGCCACAGTCCTCCCAACTGAGGGACCTGAAGGGCCTCCCTGGGGCTGCCTTTATTGGGGGAGGTACCTTGGACAGATGGGAGCCTATCAGGATATATAGGATATTTGGTGATTATCAGGATTTATAGGATATTTGGTAATGAGGGTCAGAAGGGACCCCGGTTGGACAATCATAACCCCTATCAGACTCTCTGGATCCCTAAGTCACAGGCTGGTTGTGGTTAAGAAACCAGTTGCAAGATAACTTAGGTCTGAAGAGGCCTTGGTTTGAGTGGCCCTCCCTACTGTAAGGCATAGTGAGGCCCCAATCCACCCCGTGCCTTTCTCCTGCCAGTAGCTTGGGTAACAATAGCACCACCATCCCCCTAGAGATAACTCTGCACAGTGACTCTCACTAGTATCATCCCAGCCACCACACTATGGGCCAGGCTGCACAGGACCTGGTTCAGACAGTGTGTGGAGCTGGAGTTTCTCTCCCCACCATCCTAAACTGTCCTATATATGTATTCCAGCGGTGAGGACTGAAGGCTGCTGCAGAGGCCATGGCCAGAATTCCGGGACATGCAATAAGCAGAATAGATGCTCTAGTCCTTGCGGCTTAGGAGCCTAGGAAAAATGTGGGTGGCTGAGTGCAGGAAGCGGCTGGTAATTAGCTCTATCGATCTGTTTGCTCTGTCTCACTCATCCCTGTCCTCCTGGCAGCAGGCAGGGAGGCTGTGGGCAGGCTTCCTGAAGCCGCTCTTTATTTACTCAGTTCCTCTGAAAAGTGACAGAGCGTCCACGCTGTGGGGGAGGGTGGGAGAATTGATTTCCACTTGGAAGGGGGGTTATGCATAGCTGTTTCCTGGAGGCAGACTATAGGTGGAAAGAGAACAGGTGGGGCTTGGGAGCAGGGCTGCCTTGCCTCCCTAAGGGTCTGGGAAGGGCCTCCAGATTCCACCTCTACAGAAGAGGTGACAGTGTACCTCCTTGGGGAGGCTGTTCTCTGTGTCTGAGGCCTTATTAGCTTCTTGGCCAAGGTCTAAGCATGGCAGCTCAACTGCCCACATTCACATTCTCACAAGGTCATCTGCTAGCCCCCAGTGGGAAGAGAGAAAGTTTTATGTAACATTTCCCTTTTCTTGGGTTTGCATCTTTTTTTTTTTTTTTTGGTGACATAATGAGGTCCTTAGTATGGCTGTAGTTAAGATGGACAGAGACCCTGGGAGTTGCACAGCTGTGGCCCTCTGCTTGCTGATAGAAGCCAAGCCAGTGACCTCTGCATGGGCATAGTTCATGAGTAGTGGGCTAGCCTTGAACCCAAGCCTTGTAATTCTGCATCTTTGAATACTGTCTCCTGGTCAAAACTTCAGGACACTGAAGTCAGCTTCTATGTCTCATTCATCCACATATCCTGATCCCAAGCCAGGTAGGAGTCCTTCATGACTTTGTTTACCCTGTCAGAACTAAGAGCTGCTATGAGCAGATATATCATGGGACTATTGGATCTGGAGTACAGGCTCCCAAGGAGTAAGTGCAGACATGGAGTAGATTAGAGTCACTTTGGGAATTCATCTATCTATCTATCCACCTGTCCACCCATCTATCTGATCTATCTATCTTCTTTCTGCCTATCCATCCATCTGTCTGTCTATCCATTCATTCATCCTTTCATCTCTCTGTCCATTTGTCTATCCATCCATTTGTTTATCTGTCCATCCATCTATCTATCCACCTATCTGCTCATCCATCCATCCATTTATCTTTCCATCCTTCTGACTGTCCATCCAGCCATCTATTCTTTCATCCTTCTGTCTATTCAGCCAGCCAGCCAGCCAGTAGCATTTCTGGAGAACATATTGACCTGAATGAGACACCTATGATGGATATTGGTGGGATCCCGACCCAAGAGAACTGACAACTTACTGTGGAGAGGCATTGGGAATTACTGAATTATTAATAGTTACAATTAACTAATACTTTTAATTAGTCATTGCTAGTAATTGTAGCAAATTGCTCCTAGAATAGTGTTGGGGGGGAAAATAGTCAAGAGGCCCCCGAACAGACTAGCAATGGTCCTGACCCAGGATGTGTAGGGGATAAGCTATGAACATGAAGTGCAAAGGCCTTGGGCAGGAGAAATAAATATGCAGAATGTGGCTTGAGATGGCCATGGTGGTGGCTGGGCAGGCGAATGAGGGGATGGCCTGGGGTGAGCCTGGGCAGTTGGCTTTGCAGACTAAAGTGTTGATAGGGATTGGGTTCAAATGACAGTAGGGTCTGGCAGGCTTTTTCTATGAAGGACCTGATAGTAAGCTCTCTAGAGACGGAATGGATTGCTTGCCCTCGGCTTCACATTCCATTCTGTTTCGTGTTATTTCATGTTGTGTCGTTTAATCATCCAACCTACACTACTATTCCGTGGCTGCTGTGACAAAGCCAGACAAACAGGTCCTTAATGCCGGTTGTTGGGTTGTTGACGGCCGCCCTTAAGGAGGCCAAAGGCTGAGGGGAGGAGCAAGCTAAACCCCTCTGGCACTGGCTGCTCCTAGGCTGCCCAGGTCATGGTCTCTGAATTATGGCCACAGCCCTGGGAGCTCTGCCCCATCATCACCTATGTGTCTGTGCTGACATCTCCTGTCCGCTGGAGGATGCAGTCACTGGGGTTAGGCCCCAGCCCATGCCAGGATGACATCATCTTCCCTGACCATAGCTGGGATGATCCCATTCTCAAATGAAGTCATGTTCTCTGAGACTCTGGGCAGACAGAAACCTGCGACGTGGGGAACTGTTTTCTAGATATACCATCGCTCTGTGGATATGAGCACAATTCCCCAGCCACACAAAAACCTGCCCTGGATCGCCAGACCCTGCTCTTAGGAACAGCCACAGGAAATGTCTTTCCTTCCACAATGATGCTGGGTGGGGTGGACTCTTGAACCACTCTCTCCTTCCATTCATGGACAGGGTCAAGTTTCCTATCATCTCCTCCAGACAGGAGTCAGCTAGGGGCTACTTGGCTGTGTGGGCATGCCCCTCAACCCTTGGTTGGGGAAGGTTCAGCAAGACCGAATGCGAGGGAAAGACCTCAGAACTCTGAGGTAGAGAGCAGAATGTCCCGTCCACCCCATTGCTGAGAGCACCTCATCCCCCCACTGATGGGGGAGCACTGCCCCTGCAGCACAGCACAGAGGGAAATGTGCACAGCGCTGATCCCCCCCCCACCACAGAAGCAGAGCAATGTGCCTGTGATGAGCATTCTACTCTAGAATACAAACTGGTCTAGCCACTTATTTAACTGTTATGAATAGGGAGGGCCCCCGCTATCACTAAGCAACCTGAGTGGGAACAATTTGGCTAAAATGTAAACAACCTAATTCCAGAGAAATGGTGCTTGCTAGAAATTACTCTGTAATAGAAAATGTCAGATTAATTTATTTGATGACAGCATCTCCTCTGCCTCTTGCCTTGGATGTTCGAAAATCAACCTGGAAGTAGCTGGCTGAGGGATCCCAGCCAACCACAGCATACCTCTGCTTCCTGGAAAGACAGCCTTGCCAAGGATTCCTCTGTAGGTTGTGAGGTCACAGACATGCCTTTATTCTCTGTCATCTACAGTAATAAGATGAGGTCATTCTATAATGCATTTTATCCTGCATCCTTCTTGACCCACGACCTGCCTCAAGAAGAGCCCTCCTGGCCAGTCCCCAGCTCCTCCCTGTCCCCTGCTCCTGGCAGGTGCTGGTCACTAAATGACTTCATGGGCACATGGCACGCTCTTGTACGTGTTATGCCCAGATCTCTTTCTTATACTCTGGATTGGGGTCCATCCTCATGACCTTATTTTAATAGCCACCTCTGTAGAGCTCTCTCCACATAAGGTCGTGTTCCAGAGGACTGACGTCCTGGACTCACTGCTGATGGTGCTAGCAGTCCTGCGTGGCAGCATCCCACATACTTGGGAAGCCAGGCTCAACATGGGCAGGGCTTGACTGAGCTGATAGCCTAGGAAGCAGCTGTTAGCTGGCTTTGAACACGACCCACGTGCATGCCTTTCCCTGGTGACAGGCATGTTCTCGGAACCCCTACACATGTTGGCCTCTGGTACAAAGGCTCTTATGAGTATTTCTTTTTCTCCAGAAATGAAACAAAGGCTCTCAGCTTGGGAGCTGTTGTTTGCTTCCCTTGGGGATCAACAGACCCATTTACCTGTATAGCTCATGTCTTCCTATTCTCCATGACCCTTGGAGCAGCCTTTGACTCTCTCCCACAGAGGCATCAGGATTTGGGGATGGATTCACTCCCTCAAGTGCTCCAGGGAGGGGAATGACCTGGCGTTTTTGTATGAATGAGGTGGAGACTGTACTGGCTCAAGCTGAATTGTTCCTCTGATCTGGGATCAATGTGACAAGGTTTTCAAAACAAACAACTGTTTTCAAACAATTTCCCAGCCCACTCTTGAGACTTGAATCCCTGCCTTTCTGTATGTGCTGAGGGGAGGAACAAGGGCCCCAGGTCATCAGAAGAGGGTAGCCCTCAGGAGATTGAGGCCGGAAGATTACAAGTTCAAGGCAAGACAGCACTACATAGCAAAAGCCCGTCTTGAAGAGGAGAGGGGAGAGAAGAGAGGGAATGAGGGAAGAGGAGATGAGGAGAGCAAAAGATGTCATGATGGAGATACTGGAGGAGACAGGATGCTCTAAGGATGCTGATACAGTGGTCCTGATGTGATAGTAATGGTGACTAGGAAGATCTGATGAGGAGGTGATGAAGATGGTGACCGCAGAGACGAAGGGACCAGGACAGTGATGGTCTTTACTACTATAGCTGAACTTCTTAGGGGAGCCACATATCATTCTCCCTGCTACCACACTGCTGGTAAGTGGGGTGGCAGTGGTCCCCCAACATGTTAGAGCTAGAGTGACCCCATGGCTCAGTTCTTCCACACATCATTGTGCCTCTTGGGGTTGGGATGGGAAACATAGAGTCCAACTTGCAGGAGGAGCTTTGGTCCTCATCTCACTGGCCAGCATGTGACATGCGTTGTTCTCGCTCACTGGATCTGGCTGGAGCTGGTCCTGTGGCCTGCCTTGCCTCCAGTGTTAGCCGGGAAATGTGGGGAGGACATGGGAATGCTTCTGAATGTGGACCTCCTCTTCCCAGCCAAAAGTGCCTGTGCTGGCAGTCAGGTTCAGGTCTGCCCACTTCAACACCCACGTCGTTCCCATATGTGATGTTTGTTTTTGTTTTGTGTATATTGTATGGTGTGTGTGTGTGTGTGTGTTTGTGTGTGTGTGTGTGTGTTTGTGTGTATGTGCAAGTGCACATGTGCAGGTGTATGGGAGACTAGGAGGATGGTGGGTATCCTCCTTCATCACTTCCTTCAGAGAAAGGATGCTCACCATTTTTTTCCTATGCCAGTGGCCAGCAAGCTCCCATGATGCTCACCTCTCTGACCCCAAACAAGTTCTGGAATAACAGGCATGTGGCTACTCCCAACCTTTTATATGAGCACTATGGATTCCAGTTCATGGCTTCATGCTGTGCAGCTTGTGTGCTTGCCACTGAACCATCTTCCCAGTCTGCTGGGTGTCTCTGTCAGAGTTTTAACACTGAATGTCAGTTTTATATTTAGAGAATAACAGTGACAGTAGTACAAGAAAGTGGCCTCGTGTCTGTGCCCAGTGTCTCATAGTGGCAGGTGCTGGCTCCTGTGATGAACTGGAGATGCCCAGCTTTGCCAGAGTGTCCCTCTTTGTTCCTGGACACTGCATTGTGTTCACTGTCCAAGTCTACTAAGGCTTATCTAGATTGTTTCAAACAGATTTTTAACTTTCCCTTCTTAGTGACTGACCAGTTGAAGGTGGTCCATGAGTGTTTTCCAGTGTCCCTTTACTGGGGACCTTTTATGGCTTAAATGCCACTGCCTTTAAGATGTACCTCTGATGATTCTGACCTTGGTCCCCTGCCTGAGCAAGTGTTCAGTGTATTTCTCCACTGTAAATGTCTCCCTTGTGACTCCTTCAGTACCACATTCCCTGTAAGGAGGCCACCGTGTCCAGCTCCTGTGTAGGGAACGTGCCCTCCATGGGACAGGGTCTGCAGAGCTGTGTGAAGACAGGCTCATCTCCCCTCCCGGATTATTTACTCTTTCAATCAGCTGTTTACACGAGGGTGGGCTCATGAATACTTATTTCATCTTCGGCTGTAATCCAGTAATGCTTTATTTATTTTATTGTTTAAATTATCCCAGCGCTTGTTGCGAGGAGCTCTGTCAGCTGGCTCTGGGTCCCCGTGAACAGATGCCTGTCGTTATGAGCCTCATTCTGGCTCTGAGCACTTCTTTCTGCACTTGCTGGCACCACACCATGCCCCAGGCTCACTGTGTCGAACGCCTGCCAAGTCCAGCACCGGCCATTCCTCTAAAGAGCTTCAGTTCCTGTTACTGGAGAAGAGTAGAACCCGAGATCCACATGTGCGATGGCACACTTAACTCCCCACCATGTTGGGGTGGGGGGCAGCTTTCCCACTCACAATGCCCTTAGCATCTCCGCACCCATGAGCCACCCAAAGCAAACACAAACTTTCAGGTAGTGAGAGCATCCCTGGAACCCAAAGGATGATCAAGAGGGCTAGACGGAGTAGCTCCCAGAGCAGGAAGCCATTGTGGCTCAGAGATTGCCTCACAGGCTGTGAATCTGGTAGACCCCACTATCCCACAGACCTCATGTTTCTTGTCGAGACCCACATCTGTGACATTCTGGCATCTACAGCTGTGGCTGATGAGACAAAGGGTCCCAGGATGCTGCTCAGGTTTCCAGTGTTTTCAAGGACACAGTGTCCTTGCTGCCCATGCTCCTGTAGGGAAGTCACAGGTCAGAAGGCATGGCCCTATATGAGCCTCTCTCTCTCTGTCTCTCTCTCTCTCTCTCTGTGTGTGTGTGTGTGTGTGTGTCTGTCTGTCTGTCTGTCTGTCTGTCTGTCTGTCTGTCTGTCTGTCCTGACTGCTCTTCTTCCTGAATACCTTAGTTCCTGGCTCAGCAAGGAGTGGGCTGGGATACAGGGAGGATGTGTTCCTACTCCATCTTTCCTCTTGTGCTGACACAATGTGAGCCCACAATGTGAGCTAGGGTGCCAGCTGGCTCCAACCAGCTTTCTTGATCTCTGTTAGCATCTGGAAGAAAGAGAAACGGCATCCTACAATCACCAAGAAAGGGCCACCTCATCACAGCTACTTCGTGCCAGCTGGTTCTCCTGAAGACCAAGCTGTTCAAGAAGGGGCTACTACCAGCTTGGCACTGGGAGCTGCAGCCTTCAACCTTCCCCATAAAGAAACCTTTAGAGAATGTAGCTGGGGCTGGTTTCAGCCTTGGAGCAGACCACCTGAGCCGTCTTGCCTGCCCTCAATATCCTCTTGTCCCCAGTCACCTAAAGGGTGAGTATTCATGGAGCAAGAGGCCATTGTCTCACTCTAAAATTGGTGGGGGTGGGACAGGGTTGGTGCACAGGTGGGGTAATTTTTGAGGAGAGAGCACACGAAGCTAGTTCATCTGCACCTTGGTCTCAAACAATGACTGCCTGAGGAGCCACTGTCCCTTTGCATCCCAAGGAAATTGGGGTGCTTCAGGAGCAGGTCCATAGCCACTCTCCTGGGAAATTCCAGTTCAGCTTTGATGAGCCTTCTGCCATGGTCTCTATCTTCTGAGCTGAAATCTAAGCCCAGCATCTCTCACTCTAGCTCATCCTTCAGGCGCACAGGACAGGGAGCTTTGGGAATGCTTGCTCTCTCATCACACACGGGCTTAGCCTAGCATGTGGCGCTAGACATATGGACAGACATAACAGATGGCCCCAACCCAGGACAGGGAAGGTGAGTGAACTAAATCAAAAGATAACCCAGAAGTAAGGTCAGTATCTTGCTTGATGGGCAGACAGCAGAGGTGACAGGCCTCCGTGGGGCTCTATAGACATACAGGCCTGGCCATGTTTAAACAATGGATTCTGAGAGATAGGGGAACTCTCCATCCTCCTGCAGGTGCCTCTTTCCAGGCTCACCCCTCCCAAACTTGTAGAGGGTGTCCTAGAGTACACCCAAGAAGAGACATTGCCCCCAGACCAGAGATCCAGGAGGAAAAGGCATCACCAGGGTACGTTACCCCAACCACGCCCCCTCACTGTCACAGTGCTGCCCTACCTGGTCTGCGCCAGGAGACTCTCCCCAGCTTCTTGAATAAGGGCTCCAAGACCTTGACCACACCCTGCTAGGAGGTGTGCTCCATGTACTAGGACCCTCAACTTGGGCCTTAGGCAGGCACCTCACACAGACACTAGAGATAGGGTCCTCATAGCCACTTTTCTTGCTGGGCGCACAGCACCGCTTCAGGTACCTCATCACCATTAACCGTGCTACTGCCTACCTCATCATCAGATTGCCGCCCTCCTAGGGCTAGGGTGAGCAGTACTGCATCCCATGAATGGATGAATAGGTGCATGGGTGAATGAATGGATGGTTGGATGGACAGATCGATGGATAAGTGGGTAGGTGGGTGGATGGATGGGAGGATAAATGAGTTGGCACTGAAGATTGTTGATAGAGGGAGCTAGTTAGTTCCCGGCTGCTTAGGCTAGCTTAGACCCGAAATAATCACACAAAAACCATATTAATGAAATCACTGCTTGGCCCATTAGCTCTAGCTTCTTTATTGGCTAACTCTTACATATTAATTTAACCCATCTCCATTAACCTGTGCATCACCACGAGGTCGTGGCCTACCAGCAAAGTTTCAGCACATCTGTCTTAGGCGGCTCCATGGCGTCTCTCCAACTCTGCCTTCTTCCTCCCAGCATACAGCCTAGCTTTCCTCGCCTAGTTCTGTTCTTCCCTGCCATAGGCTCAACACAATTCTTATTCATTAACCAATAAAAACAACACATAGACAGAAGGACCACCCACACCAGAAGATCCCCTCTCTGTCTCCTGTCCTCTCCTTCTCTGCCCCCTGGTGTGGACAATGCCCTTTCTACTGCAGTCCATCCTCAAGATGGACCATGGTGGGCAGAGACAGATAATAGTACAGGTTGGGTCTTCTGCTATGACTAGTGGGAATTCATTTCCTCCCAGTACCCACCATGATTAGTCCCCGCCTACTGCTTGAGATGCTGTGTATGTTATTGCCTAGGAAGATCTGTGAGGCCAGAGCTGAGGACTGTGCCAGACTTGGATGAAAAGGAAGACCCCAACTTGGAGAAGTTCTCATACTGTGACAGGCAGTGGGTAGGACTGAGGTCCAGTGTGGCCACAGGATACATAAACAAAGGCAGAGAGTCAATGGAGACCGGGATGAGTCACTCCCCTGGTTTGTGGACACCCCTTGTGACTCAGTCCAGAGACCTGTGTCCAGAGAGACATAGATTATCCAGCCTCACTTGGGGCTGCCCACCAGGCATGCCAAACAAGTGCTAACATTTGACCAAAGCTGTCTCATCTTGCCTACCCTGGGCTCTGCAAAACCAAAAGCAGCCTGCTCTGGAAGACCCTGGGCTCCCTATGAACCAGGGTCCTCTTTTAGTCACTTCCCCATTACTGGAAATTGCAGGGTGCTTATCCCTGCCTCTGCTTCAAGGCACATATGCTGCCCCTTGCCAATGTTTAATGGGAGGCACTGAACACGCAGAGAAGCATGTTAACAGAAATGTTCTCAGGTGAAACCCCATGTTTGCAATGGAAAATTTAATATAAATAGTACTTGCTTGAGATGAATGAAATGAAGATATTCGCCGTTCTGTCTTCTCACCCCTGGGAACAAGTCTGGGTCTGTGTTGGTTTTTGCATGTTTGATGATAATAGCCTTGAAAATGAAATGTGTCCTGCACACAGACACCCAGCCTCACGGGGATGGAAGAGTATTGACTTACCTTCTAAATGCTGGCTCTCCATTATCAACCCCAGGCCAGTGGCTTTCCCGAGTTTGCCCTGATTAGCTTGCATGTTTTAAATGCTCTCAATGAATAACCGTAAACACACCAAGTCTCTTTGGAAAATTTTCAGACCAAGAATTTGTTTCTGAGACTTGAAGCTCTGCCTGGAGGAGAGCCTGTCTAACTAAGCAAGGTCCATCGCTACCCCAGAAACAGCTCCCGGAAGCCACCTTCAGACTCTCCCTCCCCAGCCCACACCCCTCCAAGCCATGGTTCTCATCCTTCTGTTTATCTCTTCATCTACTGCTGGTATGAGTAGCATGTAGCAACAACCACCTTGGGGCCACACTGGGAGCCTGCCATCTTCAAGTTTAACAGCCCTGGTTTCTGAAATGTCATCTGCTCTCACAAGAACACGCGCTCTCCACCTGTGTCCCCATGATGTAGGAGCTTGCCACTGAAAGCTGTTGTCCTTAGCAAGGTTAACCTTTCCAAGGATGTTCCTTCCCTCATACGTGTATCTGGGTCACAGTCCAGTTGTCAGGTCCCCAGTTGTCAGGTGACAAGCAGAGTACGTTCAGTGTCACTGGGTTCCTTAGTAGAAGGAGAGTCAATCTCTCCCTGGCACTCAGGTCAAGTAGGGACTGAAGTAGAGTTCAGGGGTTTTGAGTCCCCAGCTCTAAGGACTTAGAGAGGTGGAGGACAAGGACAGCCTTCTTACAAGGCACTGAAGTGAAGCAGTTATCAGCACACCTGACCTGGCTGCTCAGCTCAGTCTTCTCCAGGTAAACCTAGAGCTGGTATATTCAGATTGTTCCCAGTGAGTCCCTTGACCACTGACTGAGTCCCGCCGGCTTCACACAAGAACGAACATCAGTCCTCGCCCTGGGTCACCGTTCTTCTGCAGCTCCTCCACAGGCTCGGACCACAGCAGGGGTTTCCTGCTAGTGTTGTCCCTGCTCAGGCTGAGTCCTGTCTCCATCAGGACCCCTCTGTAGCCTCTTCCTGTCACACACACACCCTCCAATGCCAGTTTCACAGAATGCTATCCCCATGCACTGTGTCAGGTCTCCTTCCTGGCCCTGTCTCTAGATGTTAGTGTTGCTTTATGCTCTCCAGTGACACTGTCATTTGGGAAACCATCCCTGTGTGTTCACTGGTTCCTGGAGTGTCAGCCAACCCATGTTGGCTCCACCCTATGTACCTTCAATGCCTGAGTGGTCCTGTGTCCTACCCCAGGAGATAATATTGGTATTTGTCTGTTCCACCTCAGAGGATTGAAGGGGAGGTAGTTTCCCAGGAACCAGAGTCAGAGCCCAGCACTTCTTCTCTTAAATGATAGAGACATGTTTATACCATGCCTTAGGTTAATGAGTTTCCTTTGACTCTCCCATGATTGCCTCAATGTCATGATATCGCCTGTCATCTTGGGTGCAGGCAGGGATTTGAAAGCCAGGGCAGGACATTTGTGGGACTGTGGCTTGTTGTGGAAGATAGAGTAAGGAAGGGAGAAAGAGAAAGGGAAGAAGAGAGATGGAAGGAAAATAGAAAGAAAAAGAGAAGGTGGCCACTTACTGGGGAGCAGAGTATAATCTACAATATTCCCTGGGAGCTTTGGGGGTCCTGTAAAGCTTCTGCGATCATTTGAAAGATGGTGCTCCCAAGATGCCTTAGCTAAGAAGAGAATCCCTTTTTCTGAGGTTCCTTCCCTCTTTACACTACCCCCTTCTCCTATGGGGGCACTACCTTCCTGGACTCCTAGGCATCCCTCAAGCCAGGTCTACCCTGCATGTGACCTCCAGGTGCTGGGAAGCCCTGAGGCCTGCCATCAGTGAAGGGACAGCAGGATGTATTCAGAGCACAGAAGCATTCTCTGCTGAGGATGTGCTGGAAGTAGGACCTGGAACTCCTGCTGTATGAGCCTGGCCCCATCCCGGTCTCTTCCTGAAGGAGAATCTGGAAGATGTTATCCTGTCCACTCTGCCTGTCCTGTCTGACATGAGTACAGTTCCCTAGACAAACCAGACAAGTGTGGATAGCCCACATGCTCTGCCTACCATGTGTACAATATAAGGAGCCACAGGAGCAGCCATTTGTGCTGTATGTCGTATGCATCCCACAACATCTGAAACACAGCCGGTCAGCACGCAGCTGTGAAGGCTATTGCATCTGTCTCCATTATTTTCCCAAGTTGCCACTGAAATCCACTGTGTATTTTATGTTTGTGTGTGTGTGTGTTTGTGTGTGTGTGTGTGTGTGTGTGTGTATGTGTGTGCGTGTGTCCTTGTAGCTGATGGATTTTCGTTGGAAGGTGTTTGGCCAGTGTTTAGATTTCAACACTCATGAGAAAGTAAGTTACATGTGCCCAAGTTGTTCCAGAGATGCTTGGCAGTCAGAGGATAGCTTTGGGTGTGAGTCTTTGTCTTCCATCTTTGAGGCAGGGTTTGTTGTTGTTGTTGTTGTTGCTGCTGCTGCTATTTTGCTGCTATTTCACCACTGTTCTGTTAAAAGTCAGCTGACCTGCGGGCCACTGCAGGTTGTCCTGTCTCCACCTGCCATCTCACCAACCTCACCGTAAGACCCCTGGGATCACAGGCCTGTGCTGCCAGTCCTGGCCTTTGCATGGGTTCTGGGATTTCAAACCAGCTCTTCGGGTTTGGTGGCAAGCACTTTTATCCACTCAGCTATCTCCCTGGTTTCTAGAGTTTTAGCTCCTGGGCCACACTCCCATGTTTATGATCACATGTAGCCGGGTAGTCCTTGCCCTGTATGAAGGCTTAAGAAATTACACTGGCTGTAGAAAACTGGTGGATCCTCAGGCAGTGGTTCCAGGTCTGGCTGTCACGTGTTCGCAGTGAGCTCAGGAAGTATCTATTTCCCTTCAGTAATTTGACAAATGAATGATTCGAGTTCATAATTAAGAAATTAGTGTTTTGAAAGGCTCTGTTGGTTTGTGGATTAATGGCTGACTTCCCACGTTTGGGGGTGGGGAAGTCACATCTCAGAGAGTAAGCAAGATCTTACTTGCTTATGGCTGAACACAGCTATGTGTGTGCAATGTGAGAGATGAGGACACAGGACTCCAGGGTCTGGGTGCTCCTTGTGAAATGCAGGGGTGAATTTCCAGAGCTGGTTTAGTGCCTGTGGTTTCCTCTTGAAGCTCGAGTCACTGGCTTGGCTCAAATGCCATCCCGTCAAATAAAGCCATATAACAGGGTCAAACAATCGGCAGCTTCATGCAGAAAACACGAACCTGCTCGCAGCTATCACCGTGGAAGGCGCTGTAAAAAACGCACGTGAATGTATAAAGCAGCGCCTTGTGCCGCCTGCGATTTGCAAGAGAGGAAGGAAACCAGATGACAGCAGCCTTCAGAAGCCTGCCAGGCACACCCTGTGTGACTAAAACAGGGTCGGTTTACCCCGGGAGGTGTCTTTCTACAAAAGGGAGTCCTTTTCCTGGGTGCTGAGAGATGAATAAGAGTTGGAGGAAGAAACCCCAAAGACCTTGTGTGAAAGATATGTTTATGTGAGGAGGGGTTACAGGAACACATGCACAAGAGGTGTTATGAGACAGAGGGACACATGGATCTGGAGCTGCTGTCAGACAGGAAGAGATACATGGGAGGGGGGTGCCAGAGGGCAAGGGGCTACCCACAGAAGTGCTCCAGAGCCCTGCAGAGCTGTGTGACTGCAGAGCATGGGTGTGTGTGTGTGTGTGTCTGTGTGTGTGTATGTCTGTGTCCCATACAGGACAGCAGCCATCAGCTCTTGTGCAGTTCACCATCTGGGAACAGACTGTCTTCACAGTCCTCTGGGATTTCCAGGGAACCAAAACTGGAAATAGCCTCTGAGCTTCCACAGTTGCAGAGCCCGGAAGAGGGCCGGTCTCCCGGCAGCCCTATTAAGCCTGTTCTCTGTTTTCAGGGGTCAGTGTTGGCACAAGGGTGTCTGGGGGTGTGGTAGGGGAGCCAAACCCATAGCATTAATCAGAGCAGAAAGGGGCGTGCAGGGACAGCAGGTGGAAGTGGGGACTCCGTGTCTCATTCCCACACAACTCCCAGCATTAACACTCAAGTGGGCAGGGAGAGGTTGGGAGGGCAGAGAGGAGAAGAGCTCTTGACTAGAGTATTCTGGAGTGTTTCCTGGAAAGCCGCTGGCAGCGACTGGTTGTGCTGTGTGCTGTGCCCAGCTTGTTCACAGCTCAGCCACTCCCAGTTCAGCCATCTTTCTCTGTGTTAACTTCTGTCATCTGACTGAGTGGAAATCACCAGCTTCTCCATGCCCGTGGTAATCAGAGCTGAGGGGCAGTCCCTGCTGCTGGCTTGGCCCTTGGCTTCTGCTCTAGGTCTGGGATGGATCACAGTTCTACCCTACCTCATGGTCTTGGCCAGATGCAATCTTCTCTGGGCTCAGCTTCCCCATCTGTAAGATGGAACCAGTGGAGGTTTTAGTCGCAGAGTTTCTTACAGGCCTTGGGTTGGGGGATGGGGGATGGGGTCAGGGGTGGGTTGGACTGGAGAGGCAGATCAAACAACAAGATGTGCTTTTTCCTTTGTACACTGGCGAACGTGGAGGTGACAGAGGCAGCGGTGATGACACCCAGGTTGGAGAGGAGAAGCTGTGTTTCTGATCGTCTTACACATCACAACTCTTTTTAGAACTGAATGCTGGGACAAAACACCAATATCAGGATTGCTCAGTCTTCTCATTGCCATGGCCAAATGCCTGGCAGGAAGCATCTCAGAAAGGAAGGAACTGTATGGGCTCACAGTTTGAGGGCGCAGCAGCCATGGTAAGGAAGGTATCGCAGCAGGCGCCTCTTGTGACTGTGGCAGCAGGAACTCGAGGCTACTGGTTCACATCCTCTGTGGATGATGAAGCAGAGAGATGAACACTGGTCCTCAACTCAGTTTCTTTTTAATCAGTCTGGGACCCTAGCCCATGGAATGTGCCACCCACGTATGGGTCTTTCCACCTCACTTAAACCTCCGTGGAAGCACTCTCTCAGACATGCCCAGAGGTACACCTCCTTAGTGGCTCCAGATTCAGTCCCCTTTTGATCATGAAACACCGTAGGTCTATCCTAAAGGAAAAGAGAGATATCCTTCATCTACATGGCTATTGTGGCGTCTGAGTGGAGAACTCCCTGTAGCAAGAGCAAGATGCTCACCAGCCACACTACCTGGCAAGCCTGCAAGCTCCCCTTGGACGGTAGCCTGTGCGCTGTCCAAGGTGCTGCACCAGCATTGCCTGGCTGGTCTCTGCAGGGCCTCTGGGAGCCTCTAATCTGACCCGTGTCTGATGGACACCTGCCCAGGACTGAGTCCTAAGCCCACTTCTGCAGGAATGTTTGTTCTTTGTGGGTGGCACAAAAGGTGGGGGGGGAGTAGCATTAGTCTCCTATAATGCACCAGCTCCTAATGGCTCTGTGTGTCCATCCATTTCCTTTCTGAGTTTGTCCTTGAACCTTTGTTATGTGGTTAGAGTGTTTTATGGTCTGGATTTTCTCTCGTTTCCCCGTCTCAGTGGGAATGCTTAGTCAGCATCATTTTAATGACTTCAAAACAGTCTTTGAGGGGCTGGAGAGATGGCAGTTAAGAGCATAGGTTTCTCTTTCAGCCAACCTAAGTTCAATTCCCAGCACCCACATGATGTCTCTCAATTGCCTGTAACTCCAGTTCTAGGGAGATCTGATGCCCTCCTCTGGCTTCTTGGGGCAATGCATGCCCTTGGTGCACAGGTACACATGCAGATGACATTATAGAAAACACAGCCATTGCATGAGATGCTGAGGACCTGGCCATTTTTTGTGGTTACCTGCTGTTTGTCGGGATATACTCTGTCCCAAACACACTGAGTTGTTCACAGACCTTAATTTCAACATTTCAAAGAACTTTGATTATAGGTATTCACCCCAATCATACCTATTGAAAGTGGAGCTCAGAGTGGTTATATATGCTGTCCATGGTCACATAGCATTTTCGGGTGAATATGGCTGTTGATGTCAAAGGCCACAGTCTCCTTCATGTGATGTGATGACACAAGCCCCGAACGTATCATGTAGTATATGTCCCTAACCAAACAGCTGGGCACCCAGAATGTGTACATTTCAGAAGATGGTGGAGGGTAAAAGGGTCTCTCATGAGCCCTGCCTTAGAGCCAGAATTAGTCCATAGGGTAGGTGACTGAGACCTGGTCTAAGGTCCAAGACAGTGGGGATGTAAGGGGAAAAGCTGGCTAACAGACTCTGTCACTCAATGGTTCCATCTTGACATGGGAAGAAAGAGGCTGGGGGTGTGGAGACCCCAGTGGCCTCTGCATGGGGCAAGGAAGAAGGAGACATAGGAAGAATGAAAAGTTGCAAAGGACTTTATATGCAGGTCCTGGCTGGCACTGGTTTCGCTTGGGAAACTAGAAGTATGCATTGGAGAAGAAGGTGCTTCTGTGTGTGGAGGTTGGAAGCAGTGTCTCTCTGTGGACACAAGTCTGGGCAGGGCTCTGCCAGCCTCCAGTAGGACTGTTTCTTCTTATAGGAGGGATGTCTGGGGTCTGGAGAGTAGACAGGATGGATAGACCTAAAATTGGACTCTGACAGAAACACAGCCATGCCCAGGTATTCCTGGGCGGTGAGTTGTGTCTCTACCACCCTGGCTATGAGAGGCCAGGCTGCCCCTGTGCTGCATTTGAGGGAGCTGGGGTCTGATACCCTCCCCACCTCAGGGCTCGGACGGAAGGACTCCCATTCCAGAGAGAGCATTTGCAAGTAGGGCTCCAGGATCCCTGTGCTGGCCACTGTGCCCCTTCCACTTGTGGGCAGTCCAAAGTGGCATGAGCTCCCAGTGCTCAGCTGAGCCCAGAGGATGGAGGTGGCTTGCTTTGACAACTGTAGCCAGGGGCTCTAGGGCTGTGAACCAAGCAAGTGGCTACAGCACTAGGGGAGATGCTTCTCAAGTCATTCATGGCCTGTGACTCGGGGTGTGAGCGCCTAAAGAAGGGAAGGACTGTGCCCTGGCTCTGGGTGAATTAGTGGCAAGGCCTGGCATATTGCCTTACTGGGATGGCAGGGAGAAAAAAAAACAACATTCAGCATGGCACTGGGGGATATTTGGCTTGGAGGTGCATGGTGGCACTTAGGCACCTTCAGCAGCAGCAGTGGTGGCATTATCTTTGACCCTGAGTGTAGTCCATGTTCCAGCACCTCAAAACTTTCAAGCCTCAACCTAAGCCTCAGGGGGCAAGTGGGGGAGGGGCACACCAACAATCAAAGCTCAGGAAAGGAAACTGTCAGGAGCTACCTCTAATGTGTGAGGAAGGCCCTGGCCTTCCCCTGCCTGCAGCCATTTCTCCCAGTCAGTGCCTCCACTCTGATGAAACCTCCTCCCCACACACCGGGAGTTCAGGAATTCGCATCCCCTCCTCAGGTGCCCTGGATACTAGTTTCAGAGTATTGTCCTTAGACTGTCGTTTTTGAAGGTCTCGCATACACCGCGTTAATTGCTCCAGAGTCATGCTTTAATCATCGTGTTTACTACAGTGGAGGAACCTGCGTTGTCCGCCTGCTGGTTCCATTCTCCCGTTCTCCTGAGGCACCAGTGTTGCTTGCCCACTGGTTCTGTTCTCCGCTTCTTCCTCTGATTCATCCCCCGCTGGCTAAAGCGTGTTTCCAAGCACTGCTGTGGGGCAGGAGCCTCTTTCCAGGCTGTTCTATTTACTGACTTCATCACAGTTGAAGGACTGGATCCCAAGAAGCCACAGTTTTATCTTCCTGGTGTCACAGGGACTGGTTGGTGCCATGCATTGCTGTGCAGTCTTGCCCGTGGCACGTCCTGCTGGCTGTTCAATCTTACAAACTTGGGGCTGCTATGCCCTTAGTTTCCTCCCAGGGATTTGGCTTCATGCTGTGGCACTGAGTGGCGGTTTTCTGGAAGTCTTTTCATCTTGGCTTCTTCTTCAAGGACTCCTGTTGTTTTGAAAGGCATGTTTCCTCCTGTCACCTGGACATCCACCGTTGATCATTTTCCTATGATGTCATCCTGCCTTCTCTTGCCTTCTGCTAGTTCTGTCCTCTCATAGAGACTTCCCTCCATTTCTCAGGATAAGTATTGGAGTGTCTCGTAGCTTCCAAAGTACATATCTTCAGAGGGAGAGAAGCTCACTTGTAAGAGAAGGACTGTGCTCTGATGAACCTGCCTCACCCTAGAGCACACCAGTGCCAGAGCTGCCCTGTGTCTCCGTAGCACTCCCCTCTGCCTTAGAGGACACAGGAAAAGTCCCCAGGTGCCACCTCTCCCTCCCAGGACATGACTGCTTCGCTCCAGGGACCCCAGCTCCAGATGTGTTTTGTCTCTGTAGAGACTTAGCAGAACATGGCTGTATGGTTTCAGAGCAGGGCTCAGTTATGTCCCCACAGCCCACATGGTGGACAGTTCCAATGGTGCAGGCCTGCTGCTCAGCCACAGGAGGAGGCTGTGTGGCATCCTGTGGCCCAGGTGTGGGGCAGCATGCAGTATCCGATTGCTCACTTCTGGCCTCTGGCACTTCTCCTCAGGTACTACCAGTCCACTTGGGCTGAGGGAAGGTCCTGGCCCTGTGTGAGTGGAGGTTGGAGGCTCAAGGACACTCTCTATTGTGTCAGGGGAACTTGCCATTTACTTGCTGTGTGACCTGGGTCCAGCCGCTATGCCTCCCTATGTCTCAGTTCACTGTAAACTAAAGATGCTGGCAGCTTCTGCCTCCAGGGTTGACCCTTCGGAATGAGACTCCTACAGCTCTACAGGCCATGTGCACCATATGCCATGTGCAGTGTTAGGAGGAAGACAGACACCCCCACCACCACACACACATACACACACACACACACACTCACACACGCACGCACGCACGCACGCACGCACGCACGCATGCACGCACAGCCCCAAGCCCAGCGGGGTCATCTGTGGAGCCAGGCTGGGCACATTGTAGGATTCCTATTCCACAACCCCTATTGAAGTCTTACCTCTGCCTGTTACTTCCCTGCTGATATCAAAAGGCCAACCTGAGTCATCTGGATGTAACATCCAATCCATAGGGGGTGTCAAGCGGACCAAACTAGTATTCCAGGCTGACTTTCAAATTTAGGCCTGGAACCCTTACAATAAGTGATGCTCTCCTGCTGCCTCATGGTGAGAAGGGTTGAGGTGCTGCTCCCAGAGTAGCCTCCTTGACCTTGAGGATTCAACTGTTCACTCAGCACCTCCTGCAGGATGAGTGATGCTGGGGAGCCTAGAAGGCTCCTTCAGACTCTGCCCTGTCCTTAGAGCCCTGCTCCCTCTACTCTGCCTCCTCGTAGCCCTGACAACCACAGCTTCACTCTGTCCCCTTGAAGTGACTGGCTGTCCTTCTCAGCCTCCAGCCCCTGGCTCTTGTCTCTAATCAACATGCTGTTCCCTCTCTTCTAGTATAGCATCAAGTGATCACTGATGTCAGAAGTGGCTGTCAGTCCTGTCTATATGTGGCTGGGGACAGTGGTCAGGCCTGTCTATGTGTGGCTGGGGACAGTGGTCAGGCCTGTCCATGTGTGGCTGGGGGACAGTGGTCAGTCCTGTCCATGTGTGGCTGGGGGACAGTGGTCAGCCATGTCACGTGTGACTGGGGAACAGTGGTCAGCCCTGTATGTGGCAGCACCAGGCAGGTGATTCTCAGAGGCAAATAAAACATTCATTCACTGTACAGGGTCAAGCAAATGCTAAGGAAGGAGGACTTACTGGGAGATTAGTTACCAAAACATGCATGCATACATGTATTCATGCATGTGGTGCATACATGCATCACATGCATGTGCGCATGCACACACACACTCAGTCTCCTAATTTCCTACAGCAAAACACACACCCAAAGAAAATGGCCAAGGGCAGTGCCATTCCTTCCTGGCCTCTTTCCTGCAATGTCAGTCAGCAGGTATTCCTTCTTTGGTAATAAAGTGGGCATGCTCGGTCCATTGTGGGGTCAACACTGTCACTCACAGTCCAGCTCAGTACTCAAGTTGATTCATCTTGAGCTAGTCCAGAACATTTGCATCGCCCCAGAGACACTAGAAAACAACCCTAGGCTGTTCTCTTTAAACCGGCAGATTCTGCACATGTCACATAAATGGGGCTGGATAGTGGGTGGATTTTATAGATGACACTCTGAGGGTTCACTGAAGCACGATTATTAAAAACTCAGAGACTGATATTGGGGTTCAACCTAAAGATCAAGAAAGCAAAGCAGCCATCTACTGGCTTTTACCTCTACCTCAGTCCAAAATGGTGATCCTGCCTCCAGAAATCTCAGAATGAGACTGTGTCTGAGAGCTGTCTCCTCCCATTTTATCATCCTCTCTAGAGCTGGGATTAAAGGCGTGCACTACTGGGATTAAAGGCATGTGCTGCCAGGTTTCTATGGCAACTAGTGTGGTTACTGGGATTAAAAGTGTGTGTTACCACTGCCTGGTCTGTAAGACTGACCAGTGGGGCTGTTTTACTCTCTGATCTTCAGGCAAGCTTTATTTACTAAAATGCAAACTAAATGCCACTACAGTTTACCCCCTCATAGTACGGGGTATCAGGATGGCATTACTTTTCATAATATTCCATTGTTGGGGAAAGCCTCATTTTGGAGTACAGTTGTTTTGAGTTTCTCAATGCTTCCTTGGGTGGTTTCCATCTGTGGGTCATTGTGTGGGTGTGTATCTGTCAGAGTTCTTGCTGATTCTTTGGAGTGTTGTTACAGACTGGACCGTGTCCTCACTATGGAGCTTTCCTGTGATACATTTGAACTGGGACTTTAAGAAGCTGATTGACAGTGAATGCAGCTGGGGGCAGGGCTTGATGGGTGGGATTAGTGTCCAAGTAAGAGAGACACAGCATGCTCTCTGCCACAAGCAGGGTCATAGTGAGAAGCAGCCACCTGCTTGCAGGAAGGGCACCTGTCCCAGGAGCTGAGCCCTCTGGCACGTTGGGTTCAGATCCACTTGTCCCTAGCATTGTCACCCTTGGACATAGGGCTTCAAGTCCTGCCCCTGTCTTGATTGAAAGGGGAAGGGGGGCCTTTATAAGACACTTACTTCCCCAAACCTGGCCCTGGGACAGTGCCTCACTGCCAGACTTCTCGGTGATCCTGTGTCTTTAGCTGTAACTGGGTCTCCACTTCTGATACTTGGAGGGCCATGCAACCCCACCCACCTGCCAGCTCCATTCTGGGCACAGTGAGACAACACAGACAAGAGCCTTGCTCTGAGGAATTTGTGATCCATCAGCCATGGCTGTCCTGGCTGGGAAAGGGCCTGACCAGCAGCTGATAGAGGCAGGTTAGTTTTAGAGTGGAGCATCCAGTGGACCAGGGTGGTCCCAGGTGCAGTAGCAGCATGGCCCATGGTTTCCATGGAGACCCAACTGCCTAGAGTTTCCCTTTTAGGCCTATAGCATCTTGCCTCCCTCCCAAAGAGGGTGGGCTCAGCTGCAGGCTGGGCTCCCAGGAGCGCCTCCATCTTCTGTCACTTTGACAGCATGAGCTGGCCCGTTGGGAAAGCTCTGTCCAGCTGCTATTTCCCCCATTCTGCTGCAGATGACAGTGGCTTTCACTAGCTGCAGCCATGCCACTACAGTGGGTGGAGGGTGGAGTGGAAGGAACTCCTGGGTGGAGGGGGGGCTTCTGGGTGGAGGCTGGCCAAAGCTAAGCAAAAGGCAAGTCACTGCAGCAAAGAGGCCCACCCCACCGAGGAGCTGAGGCTTGGGTCATTTTCGAGCACCCCACACCTGGCCCATCCCCACAGGGAGGGTTTTCTGAAGCTAATCTGTCATCCTAGTAGCAACAGCAACAAAAAATAAGATGCTCTCTTTCGGGCTGGATGCACTTTATTGTGCCCTAAAGTCCATCTCTCTAACTGTGAAGGGGGGGACTCAGGGCCTCTGGCGTTTCCTATCTGTTTGACAGCCACTGTCCTTTGTCCCTACTTCCCTGGAGAGAGGTTAGTGATATTACCATTGGTGAGGCCCTTGAGGTCAGGACACAGCAAAGGCCCCTATCCCCAGTGTCACACAGGAATGCCTCCAGCTGACATAGCCCTGGTACCCTAGCCTCAGCTCCAGAGAGGTTACAGCTGGCTCTGTCATTTATTAGAGGGGAGGCTATGTCTTAGTGTGGACCCTAGTAGGTGGCCCCTTCCTTGTAAATGGAAATCCACCATGTCCTGATGGTCAGATCAGGCCAAAGTCCCCTCCTGCTGTCTGTGTTTGCGAAAGACCCTAGGGACTGACTTCCAGAACATGTAAGGTGGACTCGAAGCAGAGAGCTAGGTTAGAAACATGTGGCCGACTTAAGAATGATGGATCAAGCCAAGGTCACCTTGTGGTGCCTGCTGCTGGTACCTGAGGACAGCGGTGCAGGGTGCCGCCCCTCCCCATTGGTGTGGTGCACCTAGAGGCTGGGTTTAGGGCATGGTCACCATGACCTTTACTCCCAAGGTTCACATAGAGCCACTGGGGTTATTGCCAGGGCATCCCATACCCTCCTTGGAAAAGCTGAGGCTGCTGTCACAGAGCAAGGTGACCCAGCAGGAGAAAGGGGCTTGTCAGCCTGGTGTGGTGCAGTGACCATTCTTGGCACTCATGTAGGTGGGTACAACTCCTTGGATCTGTTTGTGTGTGTGTGACGTTGCACTTCTGGGCCCACAGCAATCCTGCTCAGAGCCCTGCTGGGTCCTCAGAGGACATGGGCACCTACTGCTCCTTGGTCCTTGGCAATCAGAGGGCCATGGACAAACAGCATGGACCCAGGGAATAGAGCTGTGGGGTGAAGACCCAGCAGAGTATGGTTCCTGGCAAGCCGTCACCACAGCCCATGGAAGAACTGCGTCCCTGGAGGGCTGTGAGGATGAAGTACAGAGGTTGGCTTGGAGAAACAGGGTGCTGGGGGACCAGCTACATCAGTGTTGGTCACAGGATTTATGGCGGCTACCGTCACTGAAGTTAGGACCGTGCCTGCCGCATGGCACCTTTCTGATGCATTCAGATATAGCGGGAGCCACTATTCTCCCAATGTTACAAAGGGAGAGACTAGAGCTCGGAGAAGCTGTGTGCCTTGTGGAAGGTCAACAGCTGGGAAGTGGCAGGTGTCTGCATCTATCAGGTATGTAGACCACCACGATTCTGGAAATGGGGAGGGGGATCTGAATATGAAGCAAGGACGGTGCTTATGGAAGGATGGTGGAGACAGCAAAAGAAGAGGAGGAAGGAGAACACGCAATAAAATGGACTGGCTGTTTGTGGCCATTTCCAAGTGCCTGTGTGAGAACATGGTCAGGTTACAAAAGGCAGACAGCTTGTGACTGGGCTGTCTACCCTGCCAGGCTTGGGTCTCAGCAATTAAGAAGTATACCACAGAAAACATGACCTTCTTCTTCGATTTATCCCAACATTAAATAATGACTAATTTGAATTTAAATATGTGGCAGAAACCTGCACAGGGCTCCATTCCCTGGGAGGAAGGGTGTTTGATTACTGGCGGGGTCATGCATATTCATGACTCACTTTCATCAGCACAGACAGGCTGTTATTTGCTAACTAAGAAAGAACAGTGTGTGACAGAGAGCTAGGGAGAGAGGCATCCCCTCCTAGGGACACAGGACAACAGAAAGGTCTCCAGGAAGAGAGCAAGCTGTGACTTGCGGTCTCCCCAGAACCAGGGTGGGCTGACATGTCTTCGCAGGCTTTGTCAGGCTGATCCTCATGAAATGCCGGGTAAAAGAGAGGTAGAGGTGCACAACCCATCTTGGTGAGGTGGAATCCAGGGCCCATGAGCAAAGCAACATAGACACATGGCTAATGGGGAATGCACTCAGCACCCAAACCCTGTGATCTCCAGAGACCTCCACCTATCCCCTGTGCTGAGTGTCCTGTGCAAGGCTCCCCTCCTCATCCCCCAGCACAGCTGGCTCATTACAAGCACGTGAGTGGTTGGCATACATTTTTGTTTGCTTGCTTGTTTTGTTGTCGTTGTTTGGAGACATCTCCTATGATAGCCGAAGTTGGCATCTAACTAGTAATCCTTGCAAGTGCAATCCTCCCACTACCACGCCCAGCTCTTAAATGAACTCTACCTCATTCTGTCCACAGGGAAAGGCAGCCTAGGGGCCTGCTGCTGTGTGCCTCCCCACCCTGTGTCTGGGAGCTGATGGAGAGCCTCAGACTGGGCACTAGGCACCTGGGCATTTTATTTTATGCTAATGTGGTATTTACAGAGGTGCTTGTGGTAGGTAGCAGCATGCCCCCTTCCAGGAGTCAGTGTCTGCGTCCCTGGGAGCTGTACACACATCACATGCAGAAAGACAGCCCTGGATCACTCCATGCCAGTCCAATCACAGGCTCCTGGCAGCTGAGAGCCCTCCTGGGCCCAGAGAGAGAGAGAACTTGGTGGCTTTGGGCCATGATTGGTTTTGCAGGTGGGAAGGAGGTCAGAGTCAAGGAGTTTCCAGGAGTGGGAGTCCCATGTTCGGGGGGGTACTGGCTGGTTCTCGTCAACTTGACACAAACCTAGATGGATCTAGGAAGAGGGGATCTAAACTGAGAGAATCCTCCCAAGATTAGCCAGCCTGTAGTCAAGTCTATGGAGGCATTTTCTTAATTGATGATTGATGCAGAAGCTGTGCCACCCTTAGGTAGGTGGTCCTGGGTTGTATAAAAAAGAAGACTGAGCAAGCCATGAGAGCAAGCACTCTCCCATGCTCCTGCTTCAGCGCCTGCCTCCAGGATCCTGCCCTGTTTGAGTTCCTGTCCTGACTTCCCCCAGTGATGGTCCGTGATGTGGAAGTGTAAGCTGAAGCAAACCTTTTCCTCCCCAGTTGCTTCTGGTCATAATGTTTTGTCACAGCAATAGAAACCCTGACAAAGATAAGGGGTCCTCCCTAGAATCCCCATTGGGAACATAGCTTCTGCTGGAGTCAGGCTTCTTACATCCAGAATCCCGAGGTGATAAACTTGGGTCTGAGGCCACCAAGTTTGCTGTGCCTGCTCTAGAAGCCACAGCAAAGCAACACGCCCTGTGCTCCTAAAGGCCCTAGGTGCCAGCAGCTTTAAATCAAGCTATAGCTGAGGTTTTGCAGAAACCACTGTCTGCTGTCTGAGGGCCCCACAGAAGGTTTGGCGCATGTTGGTCCTCGTGTGTGAGCTCATCTGAGGAAGTGGATCACAGAGCCCCTTCACACAGGAGGAAAACTGGGGCTGGATCCAAATCTGACGCCTGCTCCTTCATCCACCCTTTGTCCTCCACTTCCACTGCCCACTGCCCATCATGCTCTTCTTGTGGACTCAGCTTCCCAGCCCTCTCTGACCCACTGACTGACTGGGAAATCTGACTTCTAGGTCTGTACGTGTAGACAAGGGCCCTACACGGGATTCTGCTGTGGGCTGGTTGTGCCTACTCGGGCCCCAGGGAGCCTCTCTCATTCTTTGGAATTCAGGCCAGGAGGATTAAAGACGATCAGGGGACCTTTGAAGAAAACCCAGTCCTTCCCCAGCCCTCCCTGCTCCCCACTGTGGAGTCCGGAGAACTCTCTAAAGTTGTGCAAGGGAATATCTCAGAGCTCTGACCCGGTAGCCCTGCCCCTCCTCAGGGGTGCCTCTGCTCAGCTGAATGGGTTTCCATGGACACACTATTGCCCAATTCTGCCCTGTCTGTGTTTATCCAGGATTACGAGTCCCCATGCTCTCATGTAGACCACTATTTCAGGACCTCCCCAAAGCATCATACTATACCAGGCCATTTCAGCCGACCAACATAACATCCCAGCAGGCGGCAGATAAGAAAAAAAATCCCCTTTTCAATCGGCAGAATAGCCGGGAAGCAAAGCAGCTCCTCAGCCTCAGCTGAAACCCAGCCTGCATCCTTACCCCTCCCGCCGACAGCAAGAAAGACAAATTTCTTTCAGAATCTCACCTTTACCCTTTACCTGGGCCTGTTGTTCAGAGCCTGAAGGTCTCACCAACCAGTCACACCCACCCCTTGTTTGACACTCCCATAATCATTTTAAATAAAAGAAAGTGCAGGCCATGCCAGGATGCCTTGACTTGTCTGGAGTTAAATAGGGCCTGTACTAGCCCCATGACATAGGACCTGACAGTCGAACCTTTGGTGCTCAATCCTGGCATCTGGGAAGGGGGAAAGAAAGCAAGTCCTTCCCTAGCAGCCCCTAGGGGTCCAGAAGACTTCCTAAAGCTGCACCCAGCATCCCTGCCCCTCCTCGGGGGCTCCCCTACCCCTGGCTGCTATTATGGGAGGTAGAGACCGTGACCTCAGACGCTTATCTGCAGTTTCCTCTTCCCAGCTCAACATCGAGGGAGTCAGGTGGTAGAAGAGCAGAACCCTGGCCAGCCTGGCTCCTGGTGCTATAGACAGAGCCTTTGCTGCCAGCTAAAGACAAAACCCCTTTGGTTATGGGGACAGAGGTTCAGGATGAACTTTCATCAAAACCAGCCCATTCTTTGCACAGTGAAGTCCTTGTGTCACCCTTTGAGGAGGCTTTGCAATGGCACAAACGACTGAAGAGAACCTGGTCCACCGTGGGTGTAAATCCTGATGGTCACCCTACCTGAAGATCAAGGCCAACAAGGCTCATGCTATCTGCTGCCACTTCACCAGATCGCCAGGTATCAACCATCTTTCAAGCCACACACAGACCAAAGCGCCATGGCTGGGCTCCCATTAGCCATCTCTCAGGTGACCGCTCTCACATGTTAGCTGGAGCTGCCATCACATGAAGGCATCTGGGATGGTCATGCCCCACTGGACACTCATATGGTTGGCAGTGATACTGACCCTTGACAAAGGCTTATCTGCGGCTCCTCTGGGACAGCGACAGGCCATTGGTAGCTTCCACATACAGCTCAGGTGTCTCCCAACATGGTGGCTGGGTTTATAGAGGAAGGTTTCTGAGCACACACCCAAGGACTCAGATGGGAGGTAAGCCTCCTATGATTGGCCCCAGGAGTTGCAGGACTTTCTCTCTGCTGCCAAGGGGGTTGATAAGATCATCCAGGAAGCTGGGACTGGGGGGGGGGCTACTGCAGAAAAACAGGTGCAATTGGAGCCATTGTATCCTCATTGAAAAATACAGTCTGCTGCAGGATCTGGAATTATATGCAGCACACCTGTGGGGGTCACAGTACATGGGCTCTGTTCAGAGATAGAAGGACCCAGATATTCTGATCTTCCTCCCTCCATGCAAGGGTTCTGCCATTGTTACACCAGGGCTCAGCTCCCAGTGACATGGCTGCAGATGAAAGCCTAGCCACAAATGGACCAAGAGTTGGCCATACCTATGTGGCAGGGTGGGCCTCAGGTGGACAATGAGAAGCTGGGGCAGACGCTGGCAGTTATAGGCGAGGGTTCTATGAGCCAATTAGCTGAGGAGCCGGGCAACTGAGCAGCTGTAACTTATTTTACAGGGAATTGCTCAATTTTAAATGAATCATATTGTCATTATGGTTTGACTCATCAACCCCAGCCATCCCTCTGCCCTCTCGAGAAGCTCTCTTGCGGAAGGTGCCCGTGGCAAAGCCCTTGCTCGTAAGTGTTGCTGTTCCAACAAGCAGAGGTCAAGCAGGCATGCAGGAAGCTGTCGACATACTCCACTTACGGCCTCCTGAAGCTAGTTCTTCAGCTCAGCATTCTTCCAGCTGCCTGTCTACTAGGACCTGGCCTAGGCCTGGTGATGCAGAAATGAAAGCACCCAAGCCCTGCACTGAAATGCCTCCAGGACAGCAAAGCCAGGAGGCAGAGACAATGAACTGTGAAGAGTCAAGTGCCTCTGAGTGTGTGTGACTCTGTTGTGAGAAGGCTCATTATGCATTTTGCAGGCTGTGGTTGGGTTTCCTGTCATCAAAGCTCATTGCTCACTGCATCTGCTTATGGCCTTGGGTGGGAAACAAGTGAGGCACATTTTCAGGGTAAGGGCAGACTCTTCTTTACCCAGAGCCCAGAGACTGCATGCATCAGCCCCCAGCATGCATCAGTCCACAGCATGCATCAGCCCCCAGCATGCATCAGCCCCCAGCATGCATCAGTCCCCAGCATACATCAGTCCACAGCATGCATCAGCCCCCAGCATACATCAGTCCACAGCATGCATCAGCCCCCAGCATACATCAGTCCACAGCATGCATCAGCCCCCAGCATGCATCAGCCTCCAGCATGCATCAGTCCACAGCATGCATCAGCACATAAGCAGCTGGCCGGGCTGTGTGAAGACAGACTTTATACAGTGTGTCTCGAAGTCCACAAGTGGACTTTTCTCTTCACCTCACCCTGCTTGCCAGCTTTGGAGATGGCGCTGAAATTATAAATCAATAAGATGCACCCCCTCTGCCATCACTGCCAGGAAACAGTTCCCTGGGGCTGCCTCTGGTTCTATGACCAAAGTCATAGACTAAATAAACTGTGACTTCTGTGTCCCCTCCCTCCTTCCTTTCTTTAGCATCCTTTTATAGAAAATTTCTGCTCAACAGGGAAGCATAGATTCCAAAGAGAGTAGGGAGAACTCTGATAACAGAAATCTAGGGCAGAGCCATGAGGCCATTGCACCATGAGACCATACTACATGTGGTCTTAGATACACCTGGGGTGAGGTGGCCCTCAGCCTTCTCAGTCCAGGGACCCTCTGGAGCCTCCCTGTCCTCCAGTCTAGAGTTTAGTTGATGCCATGTACCAATGAAAGACCCTTTCCAAGCACTACCCCTGGATGGCACCAAGGTGGTACAGAGGTAGAAGCTAGGAGCTTCTACCAGATACAGACAAGGCTCATGCTCTAGAGTGTCAAAGGGCTTTCCTTGGCACTCAGCCCCATTGGCAGTGACCAAGCATCTGAGTGTGTGTCCTGAGCTAGCACCCTGTCCATAGCAGCCCACTGAGCGCCTCTGTTCCTTCATCTGAAAAATCAGCACAACAGTCACGGTAACCTCACTGAGCATATTGAGAACTAAGGGGAGACTCTTGTGGCACAGGCTGCTTTTACTTGCAAGACCTCTGACATCTAAAATGTCTCCCAACACCACCACACTAGCTGTGATAATGCTGCCTTCCAACTTGGTTCAGTCTTGATTCTGCCTGGAGTTAGTATCCCACTGCACAGCTGAAGGTTCAGGCTGGAGACATTGTACTATACCCCATCCCATGGGGCAGGAGCAGACCAACGGTCTCGCCTGGGCTTCCGGCTGACAGAACTGGACTTCTGAGGGTCCCTGTGTCCACTACTTGGAATGGGGAGTTTGCTTCTGACCCAAGGAACTCGGGAAAGCGCATCACGCACACTCATTGGTGACAATGGAGGACACTGCCCAACAGCACTGAGTGGAGATATGCAGAGGGCCAAGTGTGAGTCCAGTGGAGTTTCCCAGGACCCCCTTAGTTCCCCAACCCTGACAGTCTCCTAGACTCATGGGGGAGGGGATGGGGAAGCCCGGCTGCATGGACCACTGGCTATTGTGAAGGCAGTCTTCAGTCTTCCCTGGTCTGAAGCTATGCGAGACTAAAAGTACTCACCTTCCTACCTGCCTAGTCTTTCTGGACCAGTTTTGCCCCAAGGCTCTCCAGGTGTCCCAGTCATCCCATTGGCACACCACAGGCACAAAGGGACCTGAGAGCCCTGTACCAGGAACAAACAGGGCCAGTATTGAAAGTTCATCTCCCAACGCCACACAGAGCCCTTGCACAGCCTGGCAGTTTCCTGTATCTAACACAGATGTGCTGCCATGATTCTATGATGCCATCATCACATGGTGGAGTGGAGGTTCTGTTTGCGCCACCTGTGATGCACCCCCAAACCTTTATGGAATGTTAACAAGCATCTGCACGTCTACAGTGGACGTGCCCGGAGGTCTCTGCCTTTGGTGGGTTTTACAGCCCAGCACCTGCTTTTCCTGAGAACGCGGAGCTTCTGATGGCTGCCTCCACCTCTCCCCTCTGCCTCCCTGTGGTGGGAAGGTTGGTGGGTAGCTGTCTGTATCCCTTTGAATGGGGTTTTAATTGGAGTGAAGCAGCATCCCCCTTGCAAACCTAGCTCCGTGGCATGCCATATCTTTCTCTGAAGACATAAAGAACAAATACATTGTGAGCCTTTTGTGGAGGCTACACACACAGTAGAGACTGCACAGAAATCAGCCAGGCGTTCTGGGAGAGACGTCCAGTGGCTGCAGACAGGATGTGGAGGCAAGGTGGTCCACAGAGGGACATGGCTCCTCTCCTCTGTGGAGACGACTTCACCCCCAGTTGGAGCACAGACAGCATTCTTTTGACTCATGTTGCTTTTTATAGGGACTTGCTAGACCTGCGTGTCAGATTCTGTCTGCAAAGTGCCCTTCGGGTGCCAAAACTCGGTTCTTTGACTCAGGGAAAATGCTGTTTAATTAGCAGGCTCCAAAAGATACTCAATTACCAGTTAAATTGGGCTAGAAGAAACTGTTCTTTCAAATCTCCTCTTTCATTGTGATGATACCCATTTCCACCCCCTCACACAAGCTTATTAATTTCTTTTAATGCCATTTTTTAAAAGATGGTGCAGGAGGAGTCTACATTCTTTGGGGAAGGGCCTCTCCACTGGGCAGGTTGCTGGACAAGGATGTTGTCTCGCCATGGGGACATCAAGGAGTCCTGAGGTTTACGGAGAAGGTGGGTGCAGCAGAAAGCTCTTGTAGGGTCCAACCTACCCCACCTACCTTGGCCAGAAGTAGAGTGTGGGAATAGGACCTTGGCCTCTATCAAGTCCCCACTGAGAAGGAAGCCACTGTATCGGATTGCAGAGTTTCCTGGAAGCCCAAGGGACTCTGAGAACTTATGGTTCTGAGCTTTGAATCTGGAAATGGCTGAATGGAGCCCTGACAGAGTCAACTGTGAGGTGGTGTCTGGGGACTGCTGGCTTCTGCCAACAAAAACATGAATCTGTTTTTTAGGAGAGGCTACATATGGACTCTACTGTAGTACAGGGCAGGCTGTTTAAAGAGGGAGAAGCTACCACAGTGGGGAGGGGCCATAGCAGTAGGAGGAGCAGTCTTACAATGAGGACGGGCTGCTGTGATGGGAAGGGCTGCTGTGATGGGAGGGGCTGCTGTGATGGGAGGGGCTGCTGTGATGGGGAGGGGCTGCTGTGATGGGAGGGGCTGCTGTGATGGGCATGGGTGGAGATGTCACAATGGAAGGGACTACCGCCACAGATTGGAGCTGTCAGTTCCCACAGTGGCTGGGAGACCAGACAAAAAGAGTCTCTATGAAGAGAAGATGTGCACGGATGCGGGCAGGGTAGCTGAATAGCACTGACGATGCTCTGCTGTTCTGTTGAGTTGCCCACCTCCTCTGAGGGACCCTCATGGTGTTCCTCCTGTTCCCATGTGTGTCTGACCCGTGGAGCATGGAGTCCTAAGCCAAGCTTGGTCAGGTGGGAGGGCGTGGGTTCAGACAGGTCAGTGGGTAATGCTTCAGCTGAACCAAGGATAAGACCTGGAGGCAGGGCTGGCTGTCATCCAGATAGACAAAGAGCACCATGAACTGTACTCCAGGGAAGAGATGGCTCTGGAGGATGGATGGAGACTGAACTGCTGCTTTTCCAGACACACAGAGCTTAGGGAAGGTCCACACAGTCATTCGAAGAAGGCTGTAGTCATTGCTGGGGAAGTCCCTTGTCCCGCAGGTTTTGCTGTGGCTCTGGGGAATTGCATTGCTGCAAGCACTCCTGTGGGTCCTTTAGGGATTACACTGCCGGACACACCCTCAGAAATATGTGTGCTCCTGAATAGGAAGGATCCCCAAGGGTTCGGGCTAGCTTCACATCCAACCAAAGTGACCATGGCAGGTCCTGCATTCAAACCTCTGTCTTCATCTCCTTTTGTGGGCCACTGAGAAAATAGTTCTCTCCTCCCTATTGTGACCATGTGTCAAATGCCATGTGTGGGAGCTCTTGATAACTGGGCAGGGGCAGCCTCAAGGAGGTCATTGTTGGGGTGCAGAGGAGCATATGGGAAGAAGGGCCAGCAGGCACCATGCCTCTCATTGCCGCTGCATTCCTGGCATGGATGTCTTCTTCATCACCAGCGTTGCCCTGGTGATGTAACCTCCACAGAATGGGTGGTTTCAGACCCCTAATATATCTAACACCCTCAAACTTCCACAAGTGGAGTGGGAAATCCACAGCGGGTCCACATACAACATGGCAGTGTCAGACAATGGGGACGCACGGACAGAGGCAGAGGACAGGGATATGGAGACGTGCTGGGGAGTAAGGGATAGAAAACAGGGCCATGTCCACTGGGGGTGATCGTGTGAACTCCCGTGTTAGTAAGTGTGTGTGGGGGGACTTCCCTTGGCCTTGGATTTTGTGCTGATTTCACTGTCACAGTAAATGCCTCTGGGAGGGGGTGAGAAATGAGAGCCTTTGATGGAGGCAGCAGAAGAGGCAGGGCAAGGGGCATGAGAGAAGCTTGTTGCCATTCCTCCTCAGGAGGCCACAGGCTGTCAAGGCAGGAAGAAACCCAGCCTCCCTTGTGTAGACTAGTTCACATGGCCTCCTCAAGAGGTGGAGAACCCTGGTTTGTCCAGGGTCCACTTGGCACTGATTGACCATGGTAAGCTTGACTGCAGGACGTGTCTGCCCTTCTGCCCATGCCTCCAGGTAGCACCCTAACAGTCACCCTGCACTGAAACTGAACGTTAGTCTCGGGAGATGGACGTTTGCAGAAGCATGGTTGATCACTAGGTGAGAGAGTTGTGCCCAGAGCCTTCAGCACTGGGTCACCCCAGCCCTGGATGTAGATAGACCCTGATGCCAGCTTAGCCTGTGTTTCCTGAATCTTTATTGCCCTTGGCCTCTGTGCCTAAGCTGCCTTTTAAATTTCTTGTCTTTCCTGCACAACCGGGTCCATTTTGACATCTTCCTTGGTGAGTGGTTCAGCCTGGGGCAGTGGCATCTGCCTGAGTTGTTAGAACAAAGGAACTGTAAGATGCGATGTGATGTGGACACGGGCTGGTCAAGGAGTCTGGGGCTTCCTCACCATACTGAGAGATAAGGCTTGGGTTTTCTAAGTCCCTAAATGTTCAAGATTTGGTACAGCTTCCTCTCTCTATTTGAAGGCTGTACTAACTAAGACAGCTGCATTAACAACTGGCTGCAGACCTGAACAGCACAGCCCTGAAAACTGAGTGTCTGTCTTAGTTAGGATGTCTATTGCTGTGATGAAACACACGACCAAAGCAACAAAAGAAAAAGCATTATTTGACTTATACTTCCACATCACTATTCATCATTGAAGAAAGTTAAGACAGGAATTTAAACAGGGCAGGAACCTGGAGGCAGGAGCTGTTACAGAGGCCAGGGAAGGGTGCTGCTTACTGGCTTGTTCAGCCTGCTTTCTTATAGAACCTAGGACCACTAGTCCAGATAGGTACCACCCACAATTGTCTACACTCTCTCCATTAATCACTAATTAAGAAAATTCCTTACAGGTGTGCCCTCTATTTTTGCCTTTTAGTTAATTTCAGATGCAGCAAAGTTGACAACTAAGAATAGCCACCACTGTGTCCAAAATGATTTCACTGGCCAATGTCAAGGTGCCCACATGGCATAAGCCCATCTGAGGCCAGAATGAAAAATCCATTCTCATCGTTTCCAGTTTCTAAAGTCCTCCCTCTGACTGCCTTTGACATCCTTCTCCTAAAGACTGTGACAGCACTGGGCCTCCCCAGGTGATCCAAAGGCCCTTGAACTAGGAGAGGTCATATGTGCATGGGCTCCAGCAAATAATGAGAGAGAGAGAGAGAGAGAGAGAGAGAGAGAGAGAGAGAGAGAGAGAGAGATGGAGAGAGTTTTGGGGGGGTGCACCTTAGGAATCTGCTATTCTGACTTCCACATGAGTGATCAGACATTGGGCCAGAACATGTACTCGAAGCCAGGATAATCTATTTCATAACATGGTGCATAGCATTCTGCCCAGAATATTTTGCCAGTGTCTGAACAGATCTCCTGTGGTCCAGTTGACTGAGGAACTGCAATTGATGCTGACTGGAGCTTGTGGAGGCTGTGATTTAAATCATTGTGCTAACTAGGTTTATATCAACTTTACACAAGCTACAGTCAATCAATAGAGAAGAAGGAAGTTTAATCGAGAAAATTCCCCCACCAGACGGGCCTGTGAGGCATTCCCTTGGTTGATGATTGATGTAGAATGGTTCAGCTCACTGTGGGTGATCATCTGAGCTGGTGGTTCTGGGATGTATAAGAAAGCAGGCAAACAAACCATGAGGAGCGAGCCAGCAAGTTTCACTCCCCCATAGCCTCTGCTTCAGACCCTGTCTTCAGTATCCTGCTCTGAGCTCCTGGTCGGCCTTTTATGGATGAGGGACTGCAGGACATAAGATGAAATGAACCCTGTCCTCCCCGAGTTGCTTTCGGTCATGGTGTTTTATCACACTGAGGGGAATCCTAAGATTTTCCTCCACATCCTTAGTAATTTTTGTCTGATTGACTGGATTTCCAAAAGAGGAGATAAACTCTCTATAGTCAGCCTCAGATTTGCCAAGTTTTAAAACTAGTAGTTCTGCCAACTTTTAATTCCTTTAGATTGTACTTTATTTTAGGATATTTATTTATTTAGTGTGTGTGCACACACATTCACATGACTGAGTACCATAGTATGAGGACTTTAACTGCCGTACCATTGTGTCAGGCCTGGATCACATTTTGGAAATATTGCCTTAGTTTTTTTTCCCTGTCGCTGAGAGAGAACCCTAACAGAAGCAGCAGAAGAGAGAAGGTGTTATCTTCCCTCACGGTTACTGTTACAGTCCTTCATGACAGGGAGGTCAAGGTGGCAGGAGCTGGAAGCAGCTGCTCACATGGCACATCCTCAGTCAGGAAGTGGAGATAGATGCTGCTGCTGCTGCTGCTGCTGCTGCTGCTGCTGCTGCTGCTGCTGCTGCTGCTGCTGCTGCTGCTCAGCTCCCCTTCTCCAGGTCTTCAGTCCCGGCCTCAAGCCAGGGAATGGTGCCGACCACCATGGAAGTCTTTTCATGCCTCTATTAATATAATCAAGGAGTTCTCCCTCTCTAAGCATGCTCAGGGGCCCGACTCCCAGTTAACTACAGTCTCTCTCTCTCTCTCTCTCTCTCTCTCTCTCTCTCTCTCTCTCTCTCTCTGTTTTTCAAGACAGGGGTTCTCTGTAGCTTTGGAGCCAGCCCTGGAACTCACTCTGCAGACCAGGCTGGCCTCCAACTCACAGAGATCCGCCGGCCTCTGCCTCCCGAGTGCTGGGATTAAAGGTGTGCACCACCACCACCCGGCTAGTTTCTCTTAAATGGACAATAAACAGTAACCATTTGAGTATAGGAATGTGGAGATGGTCCTGTTGGTTCACTGACTGAATCCATCCTCCCAGAACTCACATTTTTTTAAAAAAACCTGCACAACCAAGTCCACTTATAATCCCAGTGAGGGAGAAGCAGAGACAAGGCCCTGGAGCTTGCTAGCCAACCAACTTAGACTACTTGACAAGTTCTATACCAGTGAGAAAGCTCATTTTTAAAAAAAGGTGTGGACATAGTGCCTAAGGAACAGTACCTGAGGTTGTCCTCTGACTTGTACACCCACATACATACATAATACCACATGCATATATACACACATGCACATGTGTGTACCTTCATATGCATACACATACACAAAGAAGAACAAAATCAGAACATATCCATGGTTACACTGTCCTGTGAGTCAAAACTTCTATCCATGTTGGCCAGCTCTCTCCCTGGCAATGAGATCACCTTTAAAATCTTACATTTACACAGATACATGGGCTTGCTTTCATCCGTTTGTGCCAGTTATAATTTCATTTCAGAAATGTATTTGTCTTTATTATTTAGACTCTTTTCTTAATTAAATGTTCACAGCTGGATTTTTTAAAAAAGACTTAGTCATTTTTATGTTGTGTATATGGGTATTTTGCCTGCGTGTATGTATGTGCACTGTGTGCATGCAATGCCTGTGGAAGCCAGAAGAGGGCGGCATATTCCCTGAAACTGGAGTTATGGATGGTTGTGAACCACCATGTGAGTGCTGGGCCCTGAACCTGAGGTTATCTGCAAGAGCAGCCCATACTCTTAACCTCCAAGCCATCTCTCCAAGCCCTTGCGGGAGGATGGATGTTGAAAGAGGAGTCTAGCAGTATTTGTAATTTGCCAGGATATTAGAATCCTCAAGCATGTTGGAACCATTGATAATGTATAGGTTTTATGTTAATATCTTAATTTTATTTCTATTTTCACTTTTCCTGTTTCTACATTCTCTCCTTGTTGGTCAGCATTTTGGTACTAAAACAAAATACCTAATATAAGCAACTTATTTATTAATCAATGGTAAAACATAGTCACAGCATCCAGAGGGGAATCCCACATCCGCTGATTGGTGCCCATGGTCTGGAAGGTTTTAGTCCTTGGTCAGTTATCCCTGTTACTTTGGGCCTGACAAGAGACTCACACTGGCCTGAGGGCACATGGCAGAGCAGAGCCACTCACCTCTTGGCAGGTAGGAGATAAAGGTAGAGGAAGGGACTGGGTCCCAACATTCCACCAAGGATATACCCCCAAGTCCTAACCCTCTCCCACTCACCCCCCAAAGGTTCCACACCACCCCCATAGCATCAAACTGAGGGCCCACCTTCTACACGCGGGCCTCTGGAGACATTCCAGACCCAAGCCCTGCTGTGTTAATAATCTTGACGCCTGTGTCCTGTCCTTGCTTTCCACTCTTCCCGCTGTGTCCAGAAAGTCCGAACACTTGCTCAACAGGGTCTTCCATCTTGTTTTGTTTCTTCCAATCCCTTCAATTTCCTATCACTACCATTGGCTCCCAGGTCATGGATGTCCTCACACTTTTTCTGCTAGAGACCCCCTTTTGACTGAGAAATGTTTGTTACACTGGATAAATAGGTATTTCAAATAAGTAAACAAATCAAAAACTCACTGGTGATGAACCACGAAAAAAAATTAACTTTGAAACAATTCTTGAGTATATGTACAGTTTTACCACACTAAAGAATAAAGCAAACTTGCACATTGACATGGTTGGACTTGCATGTCTAACACAGTACAATCCAAGGATATACTGTTTTGATTCCTGCTGCGGAGCGGTGATGGGAAAATACCAGAAGTCTCTATGGTCTGTAATTAAACCCTTACACGTTCATAAGGGCACAAGCTGTATATGCGGCAGATCCGTGAGGCTGCAGTGCAAACCGGAACGCTTCAGGGGGCTCTGTTGGCGTTGTGTGGTATGGCAGCATGAGCAGGGCGAAGAGTGTGTTGTCTGTCCAGATCCAAGGCTGCAGTGAAAACACACACCACCACATGGGCCAGCACTGCCAGGAACACGTGAGATCTGGGACACATTTGACTCTGAAGTTAGTCTTTGGCTGTGGCCTGTTCCGAAGCCTTACACTGTTGCAAGTTCACAAAGCATGTTCAATTATTCAGCCCCATATGGGGTCATGACCTGCAGCTGAAGCTTTGATCTAGGTAACACGTGTGTTACTGACAGCTTTTCTATCTGTATTCTTGTATTCAGATGGTCTTTAAAAATTGCCTTGTGTCTGGGTGCCTGATGTTCCAAAACAATGTTGCCTTAATCCCCGCAGCGGCTGTAAACACAGAACCATTCTGCTCACTCACAGACAAATCAGGGCGCAGAAGACAGCAGACTTACTCCAAGACAGTCACACCCAGCTGTGGGTGGATCTGAGGTCCAGCTAAGGTTCTGACTCCAGACTGGAGCTTAGGATGCTGGGGTCCACCAGTGTAGATCCTTGTTCACTCTGTTGACTACGGGCAGGGTTCCTCGGGAAGCCCATATTTCCAGATCCCATGGTAAAGGAGTGGCCAATTAGAAGTGGGTTCCCAACCCTCAGCCCAGGGCTCAGTCCTTCACTGCTGCCTGTCTCCCCAGGGGTTCTTACTAGTGCCCTCAATCATACATTGTGAGCTTGGCTCTGACTGGTGTGGCCTTCCTGTGTTTGGCATGGGTTCCCACAGAAGTAGACCTGAGACAGGATCTGAGGACAAGCGGCTGCTTAGTAAGTGGCATGGGGGAGGGACCTGGGACAACAAGCAAACGAGGTCTACAGAGGATCTGAGATCACATACTTAATTAGCTGCAAACCCCTGGGAGCCAGGTGGGTCAGGCAGCATGCCCCGGCTGCCCACCTGCCCCAGCCTCCTGTCCTAACCTGCCTGCTCCAGGCCTTCTACTCCAGCTGTCGTGCCCCAGCATTCTTAAACCCACCCTTCCACCCCAACCCACCTTACCTACCTACCCCCACCTTCCTGCCTCCTCTCTGCTACCCCAGTCCTCCCTCTCACTCCACAAGTAAGCACTGTGGAGACCTCGCCAGAGCTGGTTTCAGTTACTGGAATGAGAGCACTGAGGGCATAAGTGGATCTCGTTTCTTGTTTTCTCAAATCATAGTCATTGAATGACCCCATCTGAGGGGTCAAAAGCTGGTGTGCAGTAAGGGACAGCGCTCGAGGGAATTCTTGGCAGAGAGGAGGGATCCCAGTAGGCCCTGAGCAGCCACTGCGTAGCCAGCGGAGGCTGTTACGTTTCCTCCCTTAGCGCTGTGGAAGGCAGCTCTCACACTCACGCCCAGTGAGGAAACTGAGGCATGGAGATGTGAAGTGAGTCCCCGGGGACCCCTCTATGTGCTTCCTTCTGAGTGGGGGACAAGGGAACACTGCCACTGCGGGAGACCACAGATCTGTCCCGCAGGAGGCTGTGTCCAGCCCCGGAGACAGCTGCAGGGTGGGGGAGGTAGAGGAGGTTCCTCAGCCCCCAGTTTGGCAGGACCTTGAGGTAGGACTGGCCCAAGTGTCTAGGCAGGGACAGGGCAGGAATCAGCCACAGAGCCATAGAGCCCCTCCCCCCCAGCTCCTTTTACCCTCAGGCAGAAGTCCCAGCCTGTAACAGTCACCAGCGGTCATTCCTACTCCAGGACCTTCCTTCTTTCACCCGCTTCCCTGCCCTGCCAGAACCAACTGTCTTTGCCCCTTTCTCACCCTCCTCAGCTCACCCCTCCCACCCCTGCAATCCTGCCACTCCTACCCTGCCTCCACCCTGTGCCTCACAAGGAAGGACTTTTGACAGGCTGGTTAGTGGCCTTTTCTAGAAGCCCCACCTTCTTGCTGAGCCTCCCTGCCTTGGGAATAATTGCCTGTCTCTTCTTCCATTCTCTTATGGTTCTGTGGCTAAAAACATGGAATCTTTCTTTCTTTCTCTCTTTTTTGTTACAAATAAAAGACAGCACCCCACCATGGACCCTATCTTTACATTTTTGTAAATTGCCGTATTTGGTTTATGCAGCTTTCAAGCCTGGGAACAGGGTCCATGTTCCTGCCCTGCAGCCTGAATGGCCCTGAACTCATGAAGCTAGAACACACTGGTGCCTGTTAGCAGTTTTTTGTTCTTTGTTTTAAGACAGGAGCTCATGTAGCCCAAACTAGCCTTCAACCTTCTCTGTAGCAGAGGGGATAACCGTGAACTTTCTGATCCACCTGCCTCCCAAATACTAAGATTGCACACATGTGTCACCCCACCTGGTTTATGCAGCACTGGGGATTTAACCCAAGGCTAACAGCAAGCTAGACAAGCACTCTACCAACTGAGCCACATCCCAGCCCTCCGCCAGCAGACTGATTAGACAGGCAACCTGGGACAACAGAAGCTGGGCCCCACCACAACCAGGCCCCAGAGGGAGAAAGCTACCCAGGGTGGAGAGAGTCCCAACTGGTGGCCTTCATTGTGCATCTCTCAGCAAAGTGCTCCAAGAAGCCTGGGTTCCCCACCCTGGGCGCTGGGATGCAATTGGCCTCAGCCTAGCAGAAATAGAGTAGGCTGGTTTGGCTGGTTCCTCTTAGCTTGGGATGGTACCTTTCAGCACATTCTGTTCTTGAGAATAGCAAGCAGGAAAGAGAGACAGAGCCCGGAGTCCTCAGAGGTCTGCCCTTCACACTGCCAGGGCCCCAGCCTGCTACACTCTCCCTGCTCTGGGAAAAGTCTTAGTCTTGGCAGGATTTCATTCAACTCTGCTGTCACCTCCTCCAGGCAGTACTCCAGATGCCTGCAATTCAGACGTTCCCTTTCCAACTCTTGCCCATCCCCAGCCTCTGGGGCTTCTTCCCTCCTGGCCTTCATTGGTCTTTTCAATTTTCTGGGTTGAGCTTCCTGAATGACAGGAACCATGTCCTGCTCTGTGTCCTTGGCCCACAGACTAGCATATAAATAACAGGATGACATACTGGGCAGAGCAGCAGCAAGGGTGGTTGAGGGCTCCTAGGAGCAAAACAAAAGTGGCCCTGTAACTTGCTGTGGGAGATGAGGGGGCCAAGTCCAGGACAGACTCTATAACTTACCCTCATACTGCCATTTCTGTATCTTAGTTCAGTATCCCACCCTCAGTCTGTCACACAGAGTCCCTCTAGCCCTGTGAGCCAGTGCCACAAACCAACCCTGGTCTCTGTGTCTGGCATTGCACCACTACAGCCAACATTGTCCTCTCCTCCCCTCCTCGGCTGTTGTCCGGGTGGACACGCTGTTGAGTCCCTGACCACAGTGACCCTCAGGCGCTGCTCTGTAATCATGAGATGGCGATTAGTTCGCTAACGCCTGCTCTGGGCCAGCTTCTCGGGCCCAGGCCTATTAGAAGGACGTGCTAAGGAGAGTTCACAGTGTCAGAGGCTTTTTTGGAGCTCCTCCCAGCACCAAGATGACTGACTTTCAAATGCTTTCAGGGAAGTCAATTGGGCACTAGTCAAGGAAATTGTGGAGAAATGACTTTTAGATGTCCCATCCTCCATGTCACCCATCCCTGTGTGTTCCCTTCCAAGGTGCATTGCATCATTCTGCCAGTTAAATGACATCGGCAAGGGACAAGGATGAGGAGGACACAGGGCTGTACTATTTGAAAGCTATGGGTCTGTACCTCAGGGGACAGAGTCCTCTGTCCTCACTCTGGTCCCATATCTTTTCACTTGGGAGTGGTACATGGGTGCCCCCAAAACTATGGCAAAGTAGTAGGGGTGTCTACCCTCAGTCTTACTGGTGGTAGATCCTTTTCTTCTATGGGCCTCTTGAAGGGTCTAAAACCCAGAAAGCAGGAATGACCAGCTCTAATGGACTGCCAGAGGAAGGGTGGCAGTCCTGCTACCAAGCCTGGCATCTGGAATCTCAGGGAAACAGCTTCTCACTGGGTGGGGGGAGAAAGAATACGGGGGGTTGTGGTAGCAGGCAGCGACCCCCACACATACACAAAGCACAAGACTGAGCACTGGAGCATCCCTCAGTCACTGAGTTCCCAGAAGTTCATAACGGGGACGAGAGAGGAGAAAGGCAGCTCCACCTATCACACACAGAAGACCTGAGCAGCACCATGCATAGCCCTCCCGGGGTGTGCAGGAAGGAAGTGATGGGTTGTGAAAGGTTGCTGAGGGACTGAGGGGCGGGACAAACGTTCCCTAGGACTGTCACCTCTAAAGACTGACACCAAGGTCTGGGTGGATCACCTGAAGCCTGTGTGACAGAGGTGCTGTTTGCTGAGTCTGCCAGGTGTGGATGAAGCAGTCAGGGGGACAGAGGGTCCCAGCTCTGCCTGGTTGAGAAGCCTGGGGTGTGCTCACCTGTCTCATTCCTGTCCTCAAGCTGATATCATACCTATGGAGTGGCCAATGCATGTTCTGGGCTGCAGGGGTCACATGGGGGGGCATGCTCTTCTTCAAGTCCCTTCATGATTTTACTTGGCTTGTGAACTTTGAACCCACCATCAAAGTCCCCTCTGGAAGTGGCCTGGGCATGGAACATACATGGTTTTGCTTACTGCCAGCTCCTTGAGCTTTATGTCCCTGTAGCCGCAAGCAAAAGTTGGTTTGAATGGTTTTGTGGAGAAAATGAAAAGATTCACTGTCCTCCATCGCACAGGAAAGTGAGACAAAGATCGTCTCGGTACATGCATATGGCATGACTGCCCCAACTTCCTCCTCTTGTGACCTTTGACTGCCATTGTGGGTAGTGGGGGAGCTGGAGTCAGGGTGGAAGTTCCAGGACCTTGGGCTGAAACACAGTGCCCTGCAGCTTCCAGAAGCAGCTGCCTGAGGCCACAGTGGGCACCTGTGATCCAGGGGTCACCTGTGGCCCAGGGGGCACCTGTGGCAGGAGGAAGGACTCTGGCCTTGCCCTTGGTCCTGGCCTCTATTTGAGAGTCTGTTGTTGGATGTGTTAGGGAGCATGGGGTTTAACCTAATGGGGCATGGCATGGAGAGCTGAGGGATGGTGGGTGGCCTGTTGGGCACATGGGAGGAGGAGGAGCATGGAGAGCTGAGGGATGGTGGGTGACCTGTTGGGCCCATGGGAGGAGGAGCTGGAGGGCAAGCTGAGCGCCTTGAGAAGGGACACTGAAGTTTTATCATGAAATGGTGAGATCACCCAGACGGAACGTGACAAGACTCCAAGATGGTTTCATGGTGGTTGGCTGCAGAGTGGAAGGCAAGAGGCTTGGGTGTGGGAGGATAGAGGGGCATGCGGACAGCAGAAGATGACAACACCTGTACTGGACATCCAGGCAAGCTCCAGGACAGGCCTCAGCCTAAGCCATCAGTGTCCCCATGTGTAGGGACGATGCCCAGGTAGGACCAAAGATCCTTGTCCCCAGTGAACCTGCAGCTTCCGGCAGAACTTGCCAGGAGTGCGGCCTGGCAGAAGGGAGCTGTGTGCTGCAGTGTGGGCCACCCCACTGCCACAGCATGTCCACGTTTCCAGGTTCTGTCATGTGCATTCGTCATAGGATTGTCCTAGCCTTGTTGGCCCAGGATGATCGGGACCAAACAAGTCGGGGCTGTCTCAGAGCACCCTATGGTGGGCCTGTGTCATTCCCAGCTCCCACTTTGAAAGGTGGAAAAAGGGAAGAAGCTATTTTTAAACCCAGGCCCCTGCCCTGACCCGAGCCCAGGTCAGCGCTGCTCCCCAGACTGCAGGCTGCTGTGTCCATCTGAGAGGGAGGGAGGGGCATGTGGCCTACAGCCTACTATCCCCACTTTTGCAGCATTCAGTGTCCCTTTGTCCACATGTCACTCTTCCAGGCTCTTGAGCCACATTCTGCTAAAGCAACTTTACCAACTGGCTCCCCATGCTCAATGATGCTGGCATGAAGCCCCCCTTTTCTTCCCCCAGGGATTGACGGGCCCCTTGACAGCCTTTAGACCCAAATTCTTCTCTCACAATGGCTGCCACTCATCATAGGTAATAAGGAGCCACAGTTGGCCTCATACTGGCCACAGGGGACTGGTGGGCTCTGAACCCACATCAGAGACTCAAGGGCAGTGTGCATAAAAAGTTTAGAAAGAACTGAATTAAATTTGAATTTCACATAAGCAATGAACTATTCTTACTGTGTCTCAAATATCATACATATATTTATACTAAGCATTTGTTCTTTTACTGGAAAATTTTATCCAGGCCATCCTATGGGCTGGCAGCCCTGCTTCCCCTAGGCTCCAGCCACTGAGGACATGTTTTGGGGAATGGAATCAAGCCTGCCAGCGGCCTCCAAGCTTGGTGACTAAGGTTGTGGCACATCACCCCAGTTACACACTCGGGGAGAGACTGGCTTTCATCTGGAAGCATCTTGAGCCTTCCCCATCCATGCTGAAAGCAATGTCTCCCCAGATGGCCTCCCTCACAGCTCCAGGGCTGGCTCCCCTCCAGTTTCCTTATAAGACATCCCCAGGTAAATCCCTCCCTGGGAACTTCCAGGGCTAATTATGCCACATCAAGCCACAAAATGAGTTTTGCAAAGTGGCCTCAGCCACGATGGAGCTGCTGTGCAACCTAATTATAAAACCCACTGAGCTAGAAATCTCAAGGCAGAGCAACTTGGACATGACAGAGACATGTTTTATGCTCATAACTCAAAGAGCTTGTTTTAAAAACCGACTGTAAAACCATTTAATTACTTGGTTTTAAAACCAGCCATGTGGAAATTATGTTTCTTCAATGTGCATTTTGGATGTGATTTCTGGCAAGCAAGCTCCACGGTGGTTCACAGCACTCCAGACTCCCCAAAGCAGCCTCTCTGGGCCTTTCCCAAGGCCCTCATATGAGGTGAGCAAAGGTGAGGAGCCAGGGCCCAGAGACAAGGATCAGTAGTGCCTAGAATGGCAGCTAGTGAGCAGGAGGCACACAAAACTTGGATTATTTGATGATAAACTTTACATTCTTTCACTGCCTATCCATCCACCCTTCCACTACCTCCCACCCCACACTTATCCAGCTACTGATTCACCCACGTACTTACCTACCCTCCCATCCTTCTACTCTTCTGTCCATCCATCTATCCATATGTCTACTCAGCTACTCTCCCTTCTGTTCACTCATATACTCATCCACTCATCTATTCTTCCACCCACCAAACCCATTTACTCATCCATTCATCAACCCACCTTTCCATACATCCACTCACCCAACTGCATATCCATCCACCCAAGTATCCGCCTTCTACCTTCCTACATATCCATCCATCTCCCCATTCACTCTTTACCTGTCAACTCATTTTCTACTCATTTGACCATCTTCTATCCATCCACCATCCACTCTTTTACCTTCCTACCTAGCCACCCATCCACTCATCTGCTCACTGTCCATTTATCTACTCCTCCATCCATCTATCCATCCACTCATCAACCTACTCACCCACCCATCCGTCCATCTATTCATCCACCCATCTACCAATCCATCCATCCATCCATCTACCCATCCAACCATCCATCCACCCATCCATCTACCCATCCACCCATCCATCTACCCATCCATCTACTCATCCACCCATCCATCTACCCATCCATCTACCCACCTACCCATCCATTTACTCATCCACCCATCCATCTACCCATCTACCCATCCATTTACTCATCTGCCCATCCATCTACCCATCCACCCATCCATCCACCCATCCATCTACCCATCCACCCATCCATCTACCCATCTACCCATCCATCTACACATCCACCCATCCATCTACCCATCTACCCATCCATCTACTCACCACTCACTCCCTTCTATTGATCTGCATAATCAAAGCCAGTTGACTGCCTTACCTGTTTGTGTTTCTATTCACCCATCTAAGTATTTACTTTCACACACAAACACACACACAAAACTACATATATGTGTATGTATTTATATATACATGTATATATATATGTTCATCCATCAGTCCATCCATCCATCATGCATGTGTCATTTGTCTGTATATTCATCTACTCACTACTTATCAGTATATATAAATATGCATATATATACACACCCCTCCATCTACACATACATGTGCACCTCTTCATGCACAATTACACAGCAAGCCTTTAGCCTTTAGACATGCTCTTCCTGTGCCTGGTTTCTGGGCAAGCAGAAGTGGAGTGAGCACCATATACTTACTCTCTAGCCCTCGGATTGTCAGAGCAGGGAGACTCTGAAACCAATGTCCGGAAGAGCAGTTCTAAAGTGGAGGAGTGAGCCTGGCATGGTGGGAGTGAGACATTCTCCATGGGGGAGGTCCATTTGAGTTGGTTACTGATCCCCCCCGCCAGCTTTCCCTCTGTCCTTCGAGATCTCGCCATCACCACTTCAGATACCACCTGACACCCCAGGACTTCCCAGCCCCATTGTCCACTCAGATTCCAAGCTGTCTAATGACATCTCCTCCACCTGGTGGCCCACCGGCGCCGTGGGAGTCTCCATCTTGTGACATTGCTGTCTGCTTCTGCGACTACCTCCCAAAGGCAACTCAGAAAACTGTGCCATGTGCTCTCATACAAGGGCTGTTATCTCCCTTCTCCCCATCCCTGAATCCCACATCAAGGGTGCCATATTCTGCCCCCACCGTCTCCATCAGGTAGCAAGTGTGTGTTATCACCTGGGCCTATGTGTAGTTACACACATTGGCACTGTGAACAACTCTGGCATCTGTGGCTCCCACTGTAGGCCTGTGAGGCAGCAATGGGAGTTCTTTGCCTTGTTTAGAACCTAAGGTGAGGCCAGGGATGGGAGTTCATGAGTGAAGGTCCAGGACCATGGCAGGGTCCCTTTTTCAGCATATACATTCCTGTCTCCCAACTGCCAGGCAGCCAGTCAGGTCAATTGTATTGTGTCAGCCAATTAATCTAATGATTCCAAGCCTCCCCAAGTACTTCCCCTTCCTGCTGCCCATGAAGTCAATCCGCTACTCTAACCTATCATGGGTAAGAGTTGGCATCCACATGGTAAATCAGAGCTAAGAATCTGCTCCAGCCTACTGTGACACCATCTACTGCTGCCCATGGGAGGGGATGCCTAAGCAGTTTCTAGAGGCTTTGCTGGCACTAGCTGTGACTAGTGGGGTATCAGCAGATGCCCAGTTAGAGCCTGGCCAATGGAGGATAGTATGTGGAAGTGGGCAGAAGAGCCATGAACAGGCCCTTCCAGTACCTACCTATCACAGCTACCTGTAGTTGCCCCTCGCCCCCTCTGTCTCTCTCTGTCTCTCTCTCTCTCTGTCTCTCTCTCTCTCTGTCTCTCTCTCTCTCTGTCTCTCTCTCTCTCTCTGTCTCTGTCTCTCTCTCTCTCTCTCTCTGTGTGTGTGTGTGTGTGTGTGTACACGTGCTCTAGGGCAGTGACGATGAATTCAGAAGTGTAGAACATGTTTTTTCCCGAATTGAAAAGCTCTTTTGCTGAACAAAATCTCACAGAGGAGCACAAAGAATAGATCAAAAGCAGGCAGTGCGGCTGTGACAAGGCTTGGGACCAGAGACACTGTCACCTGTCACCTGCTCAGCCACACTCATGGAGCTGGGCTCCCTCAGGGAAGAGTGTTAACCTCTCTGGGAAATGGGGATCGTAGGGCTCTGTACCTCAGGAGGGACCAAGAGTGGACATGGTGATGTGGTCAGGCATCTAGTGACAGTGAATCACACCTGTCACCTTGTCTTCAGGGTGTCAGTGTGGCCGCTACACCTGCATTCCACTCACTGTCACATCTCCCCAGTGTCACAGCAATCCTATGAGTTATAATTAGCATGACTGGAATTAATTTAATGGCATCCTAGTAAAAAGTACTACATCCTTCCCTGAAGCCCAGCCCTTCTTCTCTGGGTCCTCCAGAGGGAGAGAGTAGCCTTAATTAGGGAAGGACCAGCGCGTTCCTTGCCAAACTGTAAACCTCCCCACCCCGCCCTTCCCCAACCCCAGCCTGAAGCTCAGGAGATAGAAGAGACAAAAAAGAGGCTGTCCAGTGCCTTCTTGCTTTCCAAGGCTTGGGTTGAACTGATTCCAGGCTACATGGACGTACACAGCTGGAGGTCAGCTCAGGTGTGCTGCCTGCACAGCTTTCTCTGCTGGGATGACACTGGTAAGGAGAGAAACTCCCAGGCAGAGGTGGGAGGCCTCCCATCACCAGGAGCATCCAAGAAAAGCTCAGGGATAAAGATGATAATTTCACATCATAAAGAATGAGGTCCAGCTTGCTCTCAGCCAGCTCCATCTCTGCAACTCAGCTGGGACCTAGCTTCAGGTGTCATTGAGTTTTAGAGGAGGTTGGAACCATCTTACCTTACCTGCTTCTCATCCAAACCCAGCCTTGCCCTCTGTTTTATGCCTGTGGAAGAGGCCATGACCAGTCCACCACTGGGAGGACTCTGGGTACAGAACAATATGCACCCTTTCTATCAGGACACACCACCTATTTGGTTAGATCTCAGGTCTCATAGTCTCCCTGCATGTCTGTGGGCCCTGGGAAAATCCCCTCCAGAGCCCTCTTCTTGAGAATAATGTCACCATTCCTTTCTCAAGAAGAAGGCAAGAGGGAACTGACAAAACACATGGCCACTGCCACTGCCATGTTCAAGGACTACATGATAACATTAGAAGTCATGCCTTTCTATGAATACCAGCACCTCAGTTTCATAACTACTAGTGAACAGAGATATCAGCACCCCATGATTGCCAGTTATTAATACCCCACCACTGGTTATCAATATAAAGACACCAATATACCACTACTTACTAATGCCTTAAGACATCAATAGCCTACCATTAATATTCAGTTGACTCAAAAATACCACACCCTGCCACAGACCACGGAGCTACAAGGCAACAACACATCCCGACAACAAGGCTCAGATGCCACACCCTGCCACTGATCACCCTGATGAGGCTTGGACATAGTGACATATACAGAACGTCAGCAGGACCTTCCTCCTCACCGTGTTTGAGCTTTTTGTAGTACTGCCCTGTCCTGATCCAACTGGCCTGTAGCATATTCTTTCTGGTCCGTATCCCATCTCTGTGCACCATCTCTCTGCCTCCCTCCCTGCCTTTGCCATGGAGAAGACACAAGACACGCATGCAGCTTGGTGCTTCCTTGTCGCACAGCTGCAGCCTGGAACCTCCCCACAGTTCCTCCCAGTAGACTCAGGCCTGCCTCTCCCATCCTTTCCACAGCTCCTGAGGTCCTGGCCTCCTCCAACACCATGGCCTCCTCATCACCTTGCTGCTAGATGGGTCTCCTGACCCATCCGTTCTCTTTGATGTTTTGTTAAAACTCTTCCTGATGGTGTGGAGCTTCCCAATTCCCCTTTGTTAAGGTGCTGAGTCCTCCTTTGAGTCCACATTGCTTATTTCTACCTGTCTGTCTGCCAGTCTGCCTTGTGAAGCCAAGGATCTTGGTAGCACTTACTCTCTAGTTCAGTTAAGGTTGGACACAAAGGGCTGGAGGTACCCCGTGTGTGTCCTTTCTCATCTCTGTAGGTGGGTGTCAGAGTGACTGCCTTGCTTACTTCCCGGCTCCACATTGCCAGACACTGTGTCTCTGGGACTTGTGCATTGCTGTCTTGAGATACTTGAAATTATTGGTTTTTAAGAAGGAAAAGTTTGTGTGGCTCCCAGAGGTCCATGCCCCACTGGCTTTGCTGCTGCAAACCTGTTCTCAGTCGATATACCATTGTAGGAGCTTATGGCGAAAGTGGCTTATTGACCGCATGGTGGCAAGGAAGCAAAGAGAGAAAAATGTAGAGGAAGGGGCTTGGGTCATGTCCCCTTCAAGGTCACACCAACTATCCTCCCCTCAGGTTCCACCACTTCTACACAGGGTGGGGACCAAGCCTCCATCACATGGGCCTTAGAGAGACACCTATCTAAATGCCTGCAAGGACTGGCTCACTACAGTGGACCACCATTTAAAAGACGCAGAAAGCATTCTGTCTACTGGCACACAGTGGATGAAAATGAGGACGTGACTGTCCTGGGTGTGGTCGAGGAGAAGGTATTAGTGTAGATATGAGGGAGAACACAGCCAGAGACATCTGGAAGAGTCTGGACTCTACATAATCAGCAGAATGGATTAAGCCATAAGAAGAGAGAAAGAGGGAGAGAGAAAGAGAAGAGAGAGGGGAAAGAGAGGGGACCAGGAGCCGAGAGTAGAGGGTCATGAGAGAAGCCAAGGGCAGAACCAGGACAGCACATGGCCAAAATATTTGAGTTTTATAGGAATCAGAAGTTGGGGTAGGGAAGTGAAGCTCAGGGGCTGGAGAGGTTTGGGGGAGGGGGAGGGGCAAGAAGTCCCTGAGAGGAGCCAGGATGCTGGAACAGATACTTGCTGTGCTGAGAGAAACTGGCAGCCAGATTTGATATGTTAGCAGGTACCTCAGTTAGCCATTTATTCCCAGGTTCTTTGGGACCAATACACAGTAAGCATTAATCCAAGCCTGATTATTTTGTCACCTGTGTTGTCCATGCTTAATAATCAGTGTGTCACTGCCATGTCACTCAAGGTATCGGCTATGGCTGGAGACTGGGATTACCTATGTAAGGTTCTTTCCCTGCCATACAGGAAGCTGCCACTGTAAGGGCCAAAGAGGAAGTGACAGTGAGGGCCAAAGAGGGAGCTGCAGTGTGGGCCATTCAGCCCTATCCTCACTGGGTTCTCTGAGCAGACAATCAACAGTTCCTAAGTGAACGTGCAGGGCAGGGCAAGTGGCTCTGAGGTCACCACCACCCACCCCCAGGGACAATGACCAGAACGGTCGAGCTGAGGAAGCACTTTAGCCACCTGGACTAGTGGTGACAATGGCATCCTAGCCTCTGGTTGTGAATGTTTGACTAGAAAGCCTTAGGGACCCTGTCATTCCGTGCCACCACTACCCAGACGCAGTCAGCTCTGCAAAGCCAGAATACTAACGGTGCTGCCATGCGTTCCCTTGCCTTCCGCTGTTCAATTAGGGCAGATGAATGAACAAATTGTTCACTGATCTAATCTTACACAGTTAGCACAACTGTCCTGATAAAAGACAATCTCGCAAAACACAGTCACTCCCGAGAATTCACCATCCTCTGCACTCTACCCAGACAAATGAGCTTCTTTGCATTGTCGGCGAGATGCCTTCAGACAGGCAAACAAACACAATTAAGCCACATTCCCTCCAGGGCCTCCATGCCCAGGCCCTCAGAGAGCAGAGGTCTCAACAATGGCTCTACCTCAAGTTTCATGTTATAGACAAGATTACCCATAAATCAAGGTTGTAGAACGTGGGGGTGAGTTGCTTTTATGTCTCCTGAAATATGTCTTCCGTCTTCGATGACTATCGATCAGGTGCCAGGTTTCAAGGCAGACCCTGGCCAAGGGGAAAGCAGGCCTCTCTTCTCAGTTTACAAGGGTGCCCAGGGACGTTTCTTGGCATTTCAGTAACTGTCAAGTCAGTAATTAAAGCTGAACTAGTCCTTAGCTGGCAATCAGATCTGTGATGGTGTTTGAATGGCTGTTTAACTAAATCAGCCCTGGGTGCTGCTCATCAGCACAAGCGTTCACACAGATGCAGGATGGCAAGACAGCAAGCAGAGCTACCCATGCATCAACAAGGGAGCTTATGGTTGTGTGGCCCTGGGCAAGTCACTTCCCTCTCCAGACTCCCGCTCCTCTGTCTGGAAGAGAGACAAGGGTGTCTCCCACCCAGGCTGCTGTGAAAGTGTAAGATTTGTGTTGATGAATACATCTTGTCCATAAGATGGGGTTGAGGGTGGGATTGTGCTCTCTGGTCACCATGGTGATCCCAACACTCCACATAGCCCTGATGTAGATAAATAACAGGGATCCTATGTATGGCGCCTCCACAACCCCAGCACCCTGCATCCTGTCAACCACTACCTGTGGGGCCAGTTCTCCCCGTCCCTTTCTTCATAAGCTCTGAAGTAACTGTGTCACAGAGTCCCCCAAAGACCAACAAGGAGTCCGAATCCATATGCAAAGGCAAACAGCCTTTATTTGAACTCTGTGTCTGACAGGATGGTACAAGTTCAGAAAGTCTCGAGCTCAGTTGGGGTGGGCTTTTTTATCGTAGCAGAGGTTAGGGTGAGGAATTTCTAAGGTTCACGACCCCTGATTGGCTGACATTTGTCTATGGGTGTCTTGGTGAAAGGGGATGGGTGTGTGCTGGGCTAAGGGACATCTGGTGATCCTATCTACAATGATTGGAACATTAGGTCTTTTCCCCTTGGATGTTGATTGGTCTGTTCCTTGGTGGTGTCTGGGTGGTCTCAGCTTGTGGTCTTTCCTGGAGTCAGGTGTTGCATTGGGGTAAACCGAAAGTCAGGCCTACTCTCTGGTTGGTGTCTATGGAGTCTATCATGGCAACAGTGTTGCTAAGCTGCCTTCCTATAGTAACCTCTCTCCAGGTTTGGTGGCTTGAAGATCCTTCCCCCATAGTCTCAGGCACTTGCATACTTCGGCCCCAGTTGGTGGCATAGCTTATGAAGGCTTAGGAGGTGGGACCTTGTTGAAGGAAGTATGTCACTGGAGGTTGACCTTGAGAGTTTAAAGACTTGTGACACTTCTAGTTCATTTTCTCTTCTCCATGCTTGTGGTTCAGGCTGAGTCTTCAGCTTCCTGATCCTGCAGCCAGGCCTTCACTCTGTCATGGACTCTAACCTCGGGAGCCACGAACCCAAATAAGCTCTTTGTTCTCAAAGTTGCCTTAGTCATGGTATTTATTACAGCAACAGAGAAGTCACTGCTTTGTCAGGTAAGGGCAGTTGGGGTGCCCAGCTGAGAACCAGCTGTGTCCCTGCTTCGAGATGGACAGGGAGCACCATCTATCCACTCTTGCTGTAGCCTGCTAGCTCCTGGTGGATTTGTTTGTTTGTTCATTCCTGGGGGTGGTGGGCACATGTATGCCACAGTGCACATATAGGGGTCTCAGGGCAAGTTGGTAGGTTCTTTCCCCCCACTGTGGTCCCAGAGATTGAACTCAGGTCATCAGGTTTGTATACCAAGTGCTTTCATGCCCTGAGCCTTCTCATCTTGCAGCACATCTGGTAAATTTCTAGGGCAGTACAGCAGTTCACAGCGGGGGGCCCAGGGCACTCTGATCCTGTTGTGATGTATTCTGCACAATGGGAGCTCAGATCTCTTGGGAATCATGCTGTGACCAGGTGTCATCTGCATCCCGCCCCAGCAGATATTTCCATTTTGTCACCTTGATGCAGGAGCGAATGCTCTAGCTCATGCTGCTGGAAGAGATTGTCGTGAGGCAGCCAAGTCCTGGATCTTGTAGGTCAAAGATGGAGAAGTCAAAGACATGGGCACCAAAGACAGGACTCTGTACAGAGAATGGTCTGGATAGAGTGTGCATTGTTCAGTAAGCAAGGAGGGAGTGCACCAGATCCTGGTATTTGACTGGCATTATAGTTCTAGATCTATCCACCATCAGGCTTTAATCAGAAACTACAGCAAGTATGGGAAAGGAGTTTAATATTGGGCCCCCAAGGCTTTCCTAAATGGTAGGTAGGACAGAGAGTGAAGGTCATGGGCTGAGCTGAAGGTCACATGTTAAGATGACTGTCCCAGGCTGGAGGGAAGGTCACAGACCTGAGTATAAGAAGACTGGAAACTGCTGTCCATTGTCTCAGCTGTCTTCTCATCCTGTGCTGGTCCTGGGAAGGATGCTGGTGTTCTGGTGGGAGCTCTACCCCAGTCCCTAGCATCCATATACCCAAAGAGTCTGGAATGTTCTGGTAGAAACTCCACCTCATTCCCCTTCCGCATCTCTTTCTCCCCAATCCCTGCCTCGTCTCAGAAAGCCCACCAAACAGAGCTCCTCCCCGAGAGATGCCTCAAGACCACCCCCATGGGGTATTTAAACTGCTCCCCATAAAACAGACAATGGTTTTTCAGTCTCTTTTCCCCGTCTTCTGGGGGCATTATCTGGGAGCATTTTACCCATGAAACCTGGGCTTTTTCTAATTTGGTTTGCTTTGGTCTGATTTGGATTGCTGCATTGATGGAGAGGCTTATCAGGGTGCAGAAACTTTTCAGCTGGGAGCACGAGCAAGGCCCTGGGCCAGCCCAGAGAATCTGTGGAAGACCAGTGAACCTGCTCTCAACCTGTCAGCTCTCATGTGAAGACTACTCAGTCTAGCATGTCATGATGGTGGGGGATGGGCTGGCAATCAGGCCCGTTCTTTTCCATGTCACACTATCTCATTCCAAAGCAGTCAAGAAAGCACACTCCGAATGACATTCCCTGGAATAAGCCAAGCCACATCTGGCTCCTGGCCCCATGGGTGGGCATGCAGTCCCCAGATGCCTGCTTCTAGGCCAGCTTCCTACCAGGCTCTCTTTGAGGATCTCTCCCTCCACTGGGTGTGTCCCAAGAATCCCTGGGGGCTCAGACTGACCCCTGGCTATCTTCCTAAACCAGTCATCCTGTCTCATATCCACATAAATGTGAATGACACAGCCATACACATCTGCCCATGCCAGCAGGTCAGAGAATTCTATGTGGTCCATGCCACTCAGTCCCTACCAAAGCCCCCGAATCCCAAGTACAAGGCATCTTTAGCAGCCATCCATCCTCTCCAGCATGCTGCCTTTGTCTAAAGCCTCATTTAGCTAACCCACCTGGCTCCACAGGCCCCATCCTCTTGTTTACCCAAGATCATATCTCAGGCAAACTATCTCTCAGGGGTTCCCAAATAGAGGACTATGTCTGCCACTCTAGAGATCCCTCCTGTGGGTACCAGTGCGTCCCCCCCCATTTGCAAGTCTTGGGGAATAAGAAAGGTCTGGGCTGGAGAATTCTTATTTCTCATGACTCACTCGGGCCCAGATGAGATTCTAGCAGGTTCTAATTTCAGATCTGGGGGTGGGTGCCTCGATGTTTGTCTCCACTGTCTGCATCTCCAGCCGTCAAAACCAAATTTCCTGAGTTCCCAGCTGGCTCCATCTGGCTGGCCAAGAACAGGTTGGCAAGCGGCAAGGGGGAGGGGTGTTCAGTAGACAGGTGACACCAAGTCTCGAGCTTGGGCTGGCAGCCTCACCCCCAACACATATACACAATCACACATATATACGTAATGGAGAGAGAAGGTCTGTGGGACTGCCAGGCAGGGCTCTGGCAAGCAAAGATGGCACATGCTTTGGTTTTCTGTAAGCCCCACATAAGTGTGCCACTGGGGCAGGCTGGGTGTTAGCGCTACCTTTTGGAAGAGACGGGCTGAAAGTTTCATGACCGGAAGTGGACCAGGGAGGTGACATCTAGCATCTGGTGGTCAGAGAAACCACAAGAAGAACCCCCAAGGGAAAAACGGTCACAGGGACACATCAGACCAGGAGGTACAAACTGGTGTCCTGTGGACCTCAGCAGACAGAAAGGAGAGCTGACTGAAACTGGAGCCCAGAAGAAGGCATGTCGATGCATAAGCAGCCAGGATTCCTGATATGGCCAAGCCAGAGATCAATCACAGGTGCCACCGAACCTACCCCCACTTCTGCCAGGAGCTCCCCCAAGCCCTTCCTGCGTGGCTACACGGACATTGACATTCTATAGAAGCCATCTGTCTGCTGCAGGGGGGAGCAGGGTGGGGTCACTCATGGTCAATGCTGCAGAACATGGAGGTCCTCTCTCTGTCTCTGCAGGTCTTAGGAACAGAGGTCTTTTGGAGGAGCGGTTCATCAAAAAAGGGACTCAGGACGTGTGTGCACTGACAGTGATCTTAAAAGAACCCACTGACTGGGGGGTGGGGGGTGTCCATGGAGCCTTCATGCAATCAGAAATCCATCCCTAACATTTTGGTGACTTGTAGAGTTCTGGGAGCTATTTCTGGCCTTTGGAGTAGGGAGAGGGGCCTTTGAAGAATCTTCTGTTGTATCAAGCTCCCTAGTGCTTGTTAGTTGCCTTCCAGACAGAAGCAAGAATGCCCTATGCCTTGGGTGGTGCAGAGAAACATCAAGGGAGGGGAGTTGGTGCAGCCAAGCTAGCTGTGCGCTCCATACACCAGGCCCTCAGCCTCTCTGGCCTCAGCATCCCCTCTGAGAAGTGAGGGCAATCGCAGTTCGTTGGCGGGAATGCTGTGAGTGCTATAAGTGACCCATATACCTGTCCCTGTCCCACACCCCTGCCCCTGTGCTGGGCCCTGCAGCTTACTAGCCTTTCCGGAGGCTCAGGCTTTAAATTGCCCAGCCATCAGTCAAAGGAATGTGTCAGATATTTCAACAGCATGATTGAACATGTTGCCTCTGATTTCAGGAAACCCAGCCTCATGGCCCCCAGGACCTAGCTCAGGTACCATATGCCTCCCCCAGAATAGAAAGCAGTAAAAATACACCATTGAAAATAGAGTCTGCCTCTCAATTTGGAAGTGCAATCTGCCCGCCTCTGCCAGCAAGCTACTAATTGATTTGCTTTTCGCCCCAGTATTTCCATCCTTGTCAGCACTCCCCGACCCCATCTTTCCTGGCTCACTCTCCCAGCCCGAAAGCTGAAAATAGACCTTAGTGAGATTATTGAGCCCTTGGTACCCAGGGTCACCCAGGCAGAGTCCTGGGCCCACCTGAGGATGTGGTGGCCTCTGCCCAGCGCTCTTACTCAGTAATGAAGTCACAGCACCTACTCGGTGCCAGTTGAAGTGTCTGGGCTGGGATGTGGCTACAGCAGATGGACCCAGCTCTGCCAGGCTGGGGGGGGGGTGCTTCCCTGGAGAGAGCACAAGGGGCCACAAGGTTAGTGGTGCAGGCGATTCTGGGTGAGGGTCAGAGAACCTCACTGACTCTGTACCAGGGAGGGTCTCCAGAAGAGGCAGTCTCTGGACAGAGCCTTGGTAGAGAGGAAGCTATTTAATAAACAGATGTTGGAGCAAGGCCCTGCCCCCACCCACAGGTTAACTGGTGTGGGGCCACCTGCAGATAGGGCTTCATTACCTGGGAGTTTGCACTCAAGAACTTTTGAAGTTTTGGCTTGTTCATATGTGGCTTTGAATCACTGTAGAAGTTCAAGGCCAGCAACTCAGTCATCAGTGGCAGAGTTGGGGCATCTCCATCCTCTTGGGTATCTGTGCAGGGAGCAGCACATGCCCAGAAAGGCAAGGTGCCTATCGTCTCAGCCTACTGCAGAAATGCAGAACTAGAGTGATTGACTGATACAGGAGCCTGGGATGGGGATGGGAGGTGGGCCAGGGACCCTACTTTTGGGATCCTGTCCCATCACCTCACTACCCTAGTCTGCCAGTTAAATCTACCCACATTCAAGGCCCACCTGTGTGCAACTCCTCAGAGAAGGCCCCCTTGCTCATGGTTCAGCAGCCATAGAAGAATGAATGAATGAATGAATGAGCCTTCACTAATGTGTGCTACTGGGAGCAGTGAGAAGGAAGAAGTGAATGAGACTTTCTGGCTGTTGGCCTCTAGGCTACTTGAATATTCATGAGGATATTCTCCCAAAGAGAAAAACAAACACAGGAACCTATGGGAGTCCAAGTGAAGGTGGGGCTAGCCACCCTCTCATCCTTGCATGCATTACATCCCCTATCCCAGGATGGAACAATTGCCAACCCCACCCACATCTGTGCTGGTGGTCGCCAGATGTACAAAACAGGAGTTGCTCAGGGCGTGCAATCCAAACAAGAGGCCCGTGACAAGCTGTTGCAGCGTCAGAATGCATCATGGGAAAGAGCCTTAATGAGGGGCATATGGGTTCTGGAAAGAAGATTGGCCAAACCAGGGGTGCACCCAGAGTCTGGGGTGGAGAAAGGATGTTAAGTGGGTGTTTGGTAAGCCAAACACAGGGCATCTAGGTGGCTTGTGTCATTTTTCTTCTTGTCCAGGTATCTACACGTAGTTTGAATTATCTTTGGAAGGACAAAAGGATGTGCCAAAGGGACACAGGGAGGAGCTGAAAGTTCCTGAGAGTCCAGCTGGATGCTTTGAGGAAAACAGTTTATGAATTACAATGCAAAGTGTAAAATAAATATTCATGAGCCCCTGGCGCTATAACGGAATGATTAAGTAAATAGCAGGGGAGGCGCGGCCAGTTCTAGTGCAAAATTCCAGTCACTTCATAGCTGCTTCACCCTCAGGGAGGCAAGATGCCATCCCACTCCAAAGAGAACAGGCAAGCAAGCCACAGCAAAGGAGCCTGGCAAACGCCACCTGCCAGCAGGGCACAGGCACCACAGCGTGTCCAGGTGACAGTGCCTCCCTCTGTGATCTTGAGTGAATACCATTGCAGCGGTGTTTGTTGAAAGATCACAGGCAAATGTGGGAAACACACCGGCTGGGGCTCCCTGGAGGAACCTCTGCATGAACCGATCTGTATGCCTCTCCACAGCCACGCAATCAAAGCAGGCGAAGCTAAAAATGTCCCCAACAGGATCCAAGAAGACCTGACCAACTAATCACATGGTGTCTGCTATGAGGTCCTGGGACAGAATCAGGAAGCCAGTGTGGTGTTTAGATAATACTAACTGGCAGACCTCCATGCCCTCATGTGACAGTGGGCACATCTTCCACCTGGAACCATTACAAATAAGTTTATATAAGTAAAATCTGGAATCTTAACTCTCCACTTTAAACTGACCTCTGCTCTGGCTTCCTCTGTGGCCTTTGGTGCTCTCTGCTGTCACTCATTCCTGTTTGCTGCCACATCACTTGCCATTGCAGAGTGCCACGTGCTTCCTATAACCCAGTCACTGTAACAAGGGGAACAGAACTCATCACCCAGTGTTCCCACCCTGTATCCATTCTCAATGCCCCTCTGCAGCCCTTCCCTGAGTCACCCTGCTCCTCTGCACCCACAGGCTCTGTTACGGAGAGTCTCTTCCATGCCTACCTGAACAGAGATAGTGGGCTTTATGCTGGAAGAGACTAATTAATGTTCCCAGGGAGCTCGTTAAGATTCCTTGGAAAGAAAACATGATGGGATTATCATCGGCTCACTCAGCAGAGCAAGCGCTCTGTGCAGCCCACTGATCCTCAAGGGTCCTTCATTGTCTTCTCCAGATAAGCTTGACCTCTGAAAGGCCATCGCAGCAGCGTCCAGACAGAGGCTGGTCCCTGCCCTGCGCCCTCCTGGAGCTGTGTGTTGCTCAACTATGCTGGTTCCCAGCCAGCCCCAACCCAGCTCCAGGCCCACCATAGTGCCCCACAGAGCATGTCACTGCCATCACCACAGGGATTACAGAGCCAACGGCTCCAGCACCCCTTGCCTGAATGCATGTGGTGGGGTCACTTTCCCAGCTTACCCAGGCCTCCTGACCCTAAGGTCTGGCTTGTAAGGAGCTCTCCAATTGCCCCTTTCAACTCTGAAGCCCTCCTGTGACCCACAGTGTGGCAATAGAGTCCCGGCTACCTTTCTTGGCTACTCCATGAAGTAGAGGGGAGTCCCAAAAGCCCACAGGAGAAGGTATCCATGGGGACTCTGCAGCATAAAAAGTTTAAAAGGTGGTGAGTGCACAGGGAGGCCTCACACCAGAGTTCCCCGAGGGTCCTGGACACCACAAAACTGGATACCATGGTGACTTCCTCTTGGGAGGCTTTGATGAGGCAGAACACAGTGTGGAACCAGAGACCACCCCAGTCGTGGAGTTTCAGAGCCACACAGGACGTGAGGTGCTCACCCAGCCTGTGGGTCTCCTGTCACCTCAGATGCGGCACAGAGGGGTATGGTGTGCGCGTCAAAGGGACGTGGCATTCCCCACAAGACCAAGCTGCCAGCCTCCCAAATGGCCCACTCCAGTGAGCCTCTTGGGCACCTGCCTCCAGCAGAACAAAATTCATGTCGTGGAACTGTAAGACAGATGTCCTCCACCCTGTCACCCTGGGCAGAGCTTCTGCCACAGCTAAGGATGTATGTGACAGGAGCTGAGTATGGACTTTTCTCTTAGGGTAAAGGCTGGGCATCCAAGGAAGGGTGTGCTGGATTCCACTCCAGGAGGTTCATGGGACCATTGTTCTCTGCCTCTTCTAACTCCATGTGTCCAGCAGCCCCGTGTCACCATCTCTGTGCCCTTGTCTCCTCTTATGGGTACACTGCTGGTGGACTTACCCTAAATCTAGGATGGCCTTCTCTTGAGGTCCTGCACTTGTCACCAGTGACCATGCTTCCAAGTAAAGTCCTTGTTGTGACTGCTATATCAGGAAGATGGACGGACGTTTGTATCCTTCATGTAGAATGTACTGACTAGTATTCAATTCACAGGCCACTGCAAATCTATTGGCTGTAATTGCCAACTAGTGCCGATTCCCTTGATAGCTGGCCAAGGTGAAAACTGACTATTTCTCTCTTTTTTTGTTTTTGTTTTTTGTTTTTTAGAGACAGGGTTTCTCTGTAGCTTTGGAGCCTGTCCTGGAACTCACTCTGTAGACCACGCTGACCTGGAACTCACAGAGATCCACCTGCCTCTGCCTCCCGAGTGCTGGGATTAAAGGCATGCGCCACAGTCGCCCAGCTGCCAATCTTAATTACCAATATTAACTCTCGGATCACGGTTGCATAGCACACAGAAGATGTATGTGCACACATGTGCACATGTTTTTGTCCTCATTTATTTTTTGTCATGTTGAGAAGAGAGAACCTCAATTGAGAAAATGCCTACACCAGATTGGCCTGTGGGAAATCTTCTTCACCAATGGTGGTTGTGAGAGAGCTCAGTTCACTGTGGGCGGTGCCGCCTCTGTGCAAGTGATCCTGGGTGCTGTAAGAAAGCAGGCTGAGCAAGCCAGTGAGCAGCACTCCTCCAAGGCCTCTGCTGCAGCTCCTGCCTCCAGGTCCCTGCCGTGTTTGAGTTCCTGCCCTGACTTCCCTAAGTGATGGAGTGAGCGGAGGGTTGTGAGCTGAAACAAACCCTTCCCTCCCCAAGATGTTTTTGATCATGGTATTTAACACAGCGATAGAAACCCTCACTGAAACAGTAGGTGTTTCAGCATGGTGACAAAGGACTAAAGAGGCTGCAGCTGAGTTCAAGGAGTTTGTGAGATCTAGCTGGAGGCAAGCAGACAGCCGACGGGAGTGGAAGGGGACTCGCTGTGCGAACAAGATAATGAAGCATGCTGGGGGCTGCGCTGCCAAGTCAGCCATGTGCTCAGAGTTGAGCTTTGGTGCCAATCACACTTCAGGAAAGAGGTGCACAACAGCACAAACTGTGAGACGGAGGGCAGGGGCGAACAGATGTCAGGTCGTATGGACAAACAGGGAGGGGGATGGCAGTCGGAGTAGGCCCTGTCAACCATGGGAACCGAGTTAAGCCGATGCCTTCATGCTCCTAATGCTCACATGCGCCAGAGGACAGGTCGCCACCATGGTGTCAGGTGACCTCTTCTTTCTGGAGTCCAGGTAAGGGTGTTTCACCCTTTCCTCCGTCTGCCCTGTCTGATAAATTCCTGGCCTGTTTGTCCTGGTGTGATTTAACATGTCCATTTACTCAGGGGGGCGCTAGTTTACTTTGATAAGTCTCAAGGGTAACCCCCTGTCTGCTTTTAGGAATGGGTCTTTTCGCTGGGCAGGTGAGGTCTTGTTTACATGCCCACCAAGGTGCAATCACCTCCTTCTGGTTTGTGCTCAACATGGGGCCAAATGCTGCTGGTAAAATGGACTCTTTGCAGGCCAAGAAGAGACCCAAACCCACTGTTTACACAACATGAAAGGTCTTAGAGCAGGATGTGCTCTCAACATTCGCTCTCCCAGGGCTGAGTGTGTGGAGACATCTTTTCAGAGGACACTAGTCAGTCGGCTGCAGTGATCTTGCAGTAGCCCTCCCACCCCATCAGCCCCTCATCCTACCTTTGAGTTCTAGGTTACCCCATCTAATTCATCATTCTCTTCTTCAGGCAGATACCTCCACTCCCATCACCCACTTCCCACATACCCACAACTGTCTCCTGTATGGCAGACGCCTTGAACTTCAAGATTCCAGGTCATGCCTCAGCTCTGCCGTGGGGCCTGCTGGGGTCTCCATGAAAGAGTGGGGGTCAGCAAGGGAGAACAGCCCTCTTAGCAGTGACCTCGATTTCAGCCTCACGTGCTGTGTTTCAGATCATCCTGGTGAGCTCATCCCTTGGTGACCGGGAGCAGAGCCTCTTCCTCAGCACTGATGAGGGCACCACCTTCCAGAAGTATCCTGTCCCCTTCCTCGTGGAGACCCTCCTCTTCCACCCGAAAGAGGAGGACAAGGTTCTTGCCTACACCAAGGACAGCAAGGTAAGAGAACATGGGATGTGAGGTCGCATGACCCAATCAGACAAATATCAAGACAGAAGCGGCTTTCCTGTCAGGGGCTCTGAACCCCCAGCTGGTGAGGCAGAACCTTGCTTGAGCTGAGAGGCATGAACCTCAACGTTGCCCTCATTGACACATACGTGGCCATCTATCAGCACGGGGAGTCTCACATCAATGGTGTGTGTTACAGTAATTGGAGGTGGCAGTGAGTGACCCTTGGCACACAGAGGCCTGTAAGCTGGATAAGGAGACCCTAAAGGATGCTGGGCCCTTGCCCTCTGCCTCTCCTCCATTACCTTAGGGTAGTAGGTGCTCAGGTGTGTATGGGGGGACACAACATGGTTTCCTGTAGCCATGGTGGCCAGCGACCACAGATCTGGGGGCTTAAATGACAGAAATGTGTTTTGTCACAGACCTAGAGGCCAGAAGTGTAAAATTAGTGTCTCTGAGCTGAATTCATGTGTCCCTGAGATTCTAGGGAGAGCTGGTAGTCACCATGTGCTTTGTTTTATGTTTGTTTGGTTGGTTTGCTTTTTCAAGACAGGGTTTTTCAGTAGCTTTGGAGCCTGTCCTGGAACTAGCTCTGTAGACCAGGCTGGCCTCAAACTCATAAAGATCTGCCTGCCTCTGCCTCCTGAGTGCTGGGATTAAAGGCATGTGCCACCACCGCCTGGCATGCTTTGGGTTAAAGTGGCATTGCTCTATCTTCCAGGACAGCCTGGTGAAATCTCTGTCCATCCTTAGAATGCCCCCTGCATGCATTTGTGGACATCCTTGATGTACCTATGTCCATGACTACATATCTGAACCCTCCCCAAGTCCCTGTCTTTCATGAAAACAGAGGCACCTCCACCCCAGGCTCACCAGATAATCCCCATACCCTAAAAGCACTTCTGGAAAACCATTTGGGGATGCATGAGGGCATGGTCACCACCAGTTCTAAAGATCAGAATATACCTGTCTTGGAATGGAAGGATAGCCTGCCACCATACCATATAGCAGGCAAAGGAATGGTCCTGGGAAGGGTATCTGGCCCTGGTGACAGCTATGCAGTGTCTGTCACACTGTGGCTATCAGGGAGAGCAGCAGGAAGAAGAACCACAGCTCCTCCCCCTCCTGCCAGCCAGACTCTTATCCTGCCTCTGCTCTTGCCTCTGTACCCAGCCAGAGGCTGGAAAAGCAGCCAATGGAAACTAATACCCATCAGCCTCTGGGAGAGAGACAGGTGTGACAGCCAGCGTGAATCCATTATTGGATCCATCCATGGATGGATGGGTGGGTGGGTGAGTGGATGGATGGATGGATGGATGAGTGGGTGGGTAGGTGGATGGATGGATGGCAGTTGGTTAGATGAATGAACATATGTAACTGAAGTACAACAGCATGGCCCCTCCTTCCAAGGTTTTCCAGGGTCCTGTGTCTCTTCCTTGGTGCTAACACGCAGTTGTGTGTTTCTGCTAGTGTTTGATCACAGTCTCCAGATCACACCAACTAGGGCCGAGCTCTGGGAAGGTAGCCGTGTTAGAGCTATATTTCACCATTTTAATCTCAAGTGTTTGTTGGATGGATAGATTATGAATGAGCATAGGAAAGGATAGATGGATGGGGGATTGGTGGGTGGGTGGAAAGGTGGATGATTGGGGAAGGACATAGGAAAGGATGGATAGGAAGATGGGTGGGTAGATGGGTGAGGGAATAGATGGATGGGTGGGTGGATGGATGGATGGATAGCAGTTGGTTAGATGAATGAACATGTGGGTCAGTGATAAATTCCTACTAACAGGGATCAGTCGGGTAAGAGCCCCAAGTGGAGAAGGGTGGTGGCCAAGCCCAGCTATCCCCAGAGCCCAGCCTCTTTGGCAAGGCCTAACACATATTGTCTAGTGTCCCTGGTCTGTGACTGCCTGTCTGTTCCCATCCCTTTCCCTCAGGGCTGAACACCATTCTGGGTATTAATAGTGCTACTTAGCCTTCCATGTAATTAGACCAAAGCGCAGCTACGACGAGTTATTTTCCTGAAGAAATTGACTGTGTTGCAATTGCTCTTTAATTTATGGTGCCCTGAAAAATTAATGGAGCTGAAACCTTGGTTATTTTCCTTGGCTCTTTCTGTGATGACAAGGAAAGAAAGGAGAGGAAAAAGGTTTAATTGCTGTTATAAAAGGAATGAGAGATTTGGGGAAATTAGAAAGTAATGACCATCTTGAGTTTTGCGGGGGGGCTTGGTGGTTGGTCAGTTCTTTCAGATGCCCAGGAAGCTGGGTGTGTAGTAGACTCATGCCAACTCTGACTCTACAAACCTGCTGTTAGTCAGGCATCTGGACACTGTGTTGAGAGGTGAGCATCGCAAAGCCCCTGGCTCAGAGCAGTGCATTGGGAATTGATCCTGGGTCTTCAGGTAGCTGGGACTCTGCCAGGTTTTTCTGGAATCCTCTGGATGTAGTTTCTGGCTACTAGGGGGCAGGCTTAGTATGACTCTTATCTGGGGAACATGCTGTTTTCACCATATGGGCGACACAGAACATGGTTTCAGTTTTGACCAGACAGAGTCATACAAGTCCAAAGCCACCAGGGTAGGCACAAATGTGTGAACAGGATTAAGTTTTTCACTGCCTGACTTTTCCCTTGCTCTGCCATTCCCCCAACCTCTCCCCCTCCCCCCCCCTCCTCTGTCCTCTCCCCAGGTATCTGCCCCTGCTCTGACAAGGGCTCAGTCTCACTTGGAGTTTCCTTTCTCACTATATCATAAATTGGGACACAATCTAAGGTACCTTACTGCAGTCTGCCCAAGCTTCCTGAATAGCACCCAATATATATTCCTTCCAAGTCTTAAGAAGCTCCCAAGGCTCCTAGGACCAGGAGGCCCTCCTTCCCAGCTCTCTCGGGACTCCTCACCACCCACAGCCTCATCTCCCTGGGCTTAAGCTGTGGGCCTGCTCACTGGCAGAGCTGTGGTTACTTGCTTGTAAGAGAAGGTCAGATTCACATTGTTTGCTTTGCTTTGCTTTTCCTTTCTTTTTCCCTCTCTTCCAGTCAAGACCTGTTCTGAGTCCTGGGAAATGGCTCAGTCTGCAAAGTGCTTTCTGTACAAGCATGAAGACCTGAGTTCTGATACCCAGCAGCTATGTAAAAGCGGAGTGGACATTTGCCTCTGCACCCCAGAGTTAAGCATGCCCTCTGGGATATGCTGAGTACCAGAAGTACCCAAGAAAGGAAGGAAAATGCTTTGGCTTTCTTAACCCTGTGAATTCATTTCTCCTCCGACCCAGCAAGGGAGTCAGTGAAATGGCAGGCGTTAGTGTCTCTACCTATGAAGACAACAAGGCGTTCTGAAGAATGAAGGATGGAAACTGAGGATCTTTAATAGTGATGCCCTCACAGCCCAGGGCAGAGCTGCTGCCCCTCTGGCCTCACTCCTTGGATACACCTTCCCTTGATGTCATCTTCTCCTTGCCTTGGCTGCACTTTCTCACCTTCTCAGGGCAGCGATGCCTTAAAAGCGCATTCCACCACTCTCCTGAGATACACCCTCTGGAGCTGACCAACCATGTATAGGCTACCTCTATGCAGATTTTAGCTACAGGAACTAGGGTGTCCCTCCAATGTTTGTTATTGCTTATTCTCAACGTTTATCTTTTATTAAGCAGAAGTGTTCTGTTTCTGCAGCAATTGATGGCAGATAGTAAAATTACGCCCCCCCCCCCCTTGAGAATGAACTAGAAAGGCTCCATAAAACTCTGGGATGAGCATCATAAACACAAGCACATTGGTGGTGATAACAATGATAATGCTACTCATTTATGCGGAAACTTTGTCACCAGGCCCCTAAACACTTGTGTTCTTGACTGACTGGCTGTGGCTGTGAGCAATGCTCTACCAATTGGCACATGGATCTTCTGAGTCATGAGATGGAAAGGGGCTGCTCCCAGTCAATCAGATGACCCAGAGAGAGGACCAGAGATGGCCAGCCATTCTTCCTAGGGACACTACTTCACCACTGACATAGTACTGTGAACTTGGGTCTGTGAGGTGGGAATTGCTGCTATGTGTAAATGCTGTGTTACATGGATCGATGTACTTACCTCTCTCAGCCTTGGTTTTCTCATCTTGTAAAGATAGAAAAACTGTTAATCTAATGGTTGTGTTGGTGAGTGTGTACATGCATAAGTGTGTGTGTCTGTGTGGGCTTGAGCTGTGTGTCTGTGTTGGCTTTCAGTGAGACAGTGTTTGATATAGATCGCAGCTACAGTGAGGCACGTGCCTTGGTGGTTGTTGAGCGTTAGGTCATGCCAGGCCAGTGTCCAGGGGCTTCACAGGGCACAAGAGGACCTTGCCTGGCCTGCAGTCATCCTAGGGAGGAAAACTACCCTTTTTAAAGCCCTTTTACAAACGGAAGGTGATGCTTTCTTATCATGTGATCCAGAACAGATATCCTAGCATAATGCCCAGCTACCTGCTAAGCTGTTTGGCATCCAGCCATGCTTCTGTGTCTAGCTTGCACTCGCTCAGCTTCAGCTCAAAAGGCAGAGGTGAGCAGTCCCATAGAGACCACTCAGCCCACCAAGCCAGAAATACTTAATCTCTTGCCCTTTCTAGCTAGCCCTTGCCCCACGGCCAAATGTGCTCATTCGTTCAGAAAACTCACTAGCGTACCTGGCAGACAAGGATGCATTCGGCAGTGATACAGAAGGTGAGCCAGGCGGGTGAGTGCCCCAGGCAACCAAGGCTACAGGGAGATGGGAAAAGGAGTGGAAGGAAGTGAGCCTGAAGCTGGGGCTCTGAACCCAATTCCCAGTGCACTGTTTGGAGCTGAGGGGCTTCCACTGCACATTGTCCAGACGCTGCCACTTTGTGAGGTGACTGAGATATCCCACCACACCTCTTTAAGGCAGGGATGTGGAGTCCTAGTTTTTAAAGCGGGAAACTGAAGTTCAGAAGAGCCTGGAGCATAGGCATGATCCTGCAGCTGTGGACGAAGGCTCTGACAGAAACCATGCCTGGAACCACAGGCTCCCCTTCAGAATGTCACTGCCAAGAATGATGTTTGGTGGGTGACAAAACCAAGTACCACACAGGCACAGGAAGCAAAGCCACAGGCAGGAATTCCCTTCCCATCCAACCTCCCTCGTCAGCTAAAAGTAACAGATAATACCACAGAGCTCTGAACCTAGTTCAGATGGAGACAGGCTTCCTCATGCAGAATCGTGTGGGACCAAAGGGGCTTCCAGTGTCCACATGTTTCCAGGAACAGAGGAAGGGCACAGTAATGAGACACCTATAAAACCCATGAAGTAATGCCCTGGGGACAGTGGTGATGGACTTGCCACAGCTATGCCTACTCTCTCAGTATGTGAAGGGTTGGCATGAATACCACTCAATAAAGACATGAGATTGCAGGGCCAGGGACATAGGAGAATGAGGGAAGTGTGTGTTGGGGTTCACTATGTCTCTCATGTAGCAAATGCATGCCTGGGTTTTATGTTCTACAGCTGGGCACCTAAGCTGGCCAGCTTCGAGTGGGACTGACTGTCTGGAGAGAGAAAGCCAGTCTATCTCCATCAGGTCCTTCCCACTGCCCCACCCCCATCCTAACAGGCAGAGGACCTGGTCCACAAGAAGTCAATGCCATGCTACTCAAAACTTCCCCCTGACCCTGCCTGAGAGAATGAAGTCACAGCCCACACTGGCTATGCTGTGTCACCCTCAACCTGCCTGTAGACAGCAGTGCTCCTTGTCCAATGAGGTCACCAGAGCCTGTGCTACAGTGTCCCACAGAGGGAGTTGTACTCAGGGAAGTCCTGAGAAGGGCTAGAAGAGGAAAAGAAGAGGCAGGGTCCCACAGGAATGTGCCAGACTGCGTGTGCCAACCCAGGCTGGAAAGGGAGAGGGAACCCACCCTGGGGACCCTTGGGTGTTTGTTGTTTGTCCAGCTGCTGTTGGACACCCCAAGAATTCACCTACCAGCCAGCCTGAGTGAGAAGGCCTCCACGTGGAACCCTCTCTTTGATTCCAGTCCTTGGTGGTTGGCCTGCAACTCTGGTGTGCCTGCAGGACAAGGGTGACTTGGGGAAGCCTTGCAGCAGATCACTGTCACTCAGACCTCCCTGCCAAAGCTCTGTCTCTCTTTTGTCTGCCCTGCAGCTGTATGTGTCGTCTGACCTGGGGAAGAAGTGGACACTTCTACAGGAACGGGTGACCAAGGACCACGTGTTCTGGTGAGATCCCTTTCCATGGGAGTGTATGACCCCAGGGGAACTCTAGCCTCCTCTGGGTGTTCCTGGGGCTGTTCAGGGCTCACCATCGCTTAGGCCTTGTTCCCTGGCAGCTTTGAGATATTTAGACCCTACCTTGTCCTCTGTATCCACCTACTTAGAAGAGGTAAAACACGGGGACCCTGGCACAGTACAGCTCGGGTAGCTCAACACTCTTGGCTGCCCTCCTCCCTCTTCCTCAGTAACTCAACCCCATCTGCTCCTGAGAGGTGCCCTGTGTCAACCTCGCATGCTCCACAGGGATGCCCAGACCCTGTCTGCCTAGGCTCACTCTCCTGCCTCACTAGTTCTCTGGGGCTCACTCCTCTGGCCCATGATATTATAATGTTCAACCCTGCCCGGAACCAAAGACCCAGGGTGCCCAGCAGCCTCTGTGGGATGAAGCAGGGAAGAGGGTTAATGAAGGTGGAATGGGCCTCAGGTCTCAGACAAAAAGCAGATGGTGCTGGCTACCCATTTGCATGACCTTCTGGGAGCCCTTTCAGGGACTTGGGCAGCATTCCAGCCCCACCACCCTAGTCAGGCCACTCTGACTCAGGAAGCGCATGCTGGCTGTTCAAACAAGACCATAGAGAATAGGCACCTGCTTAGGTCCCAGGCAGTAAAGAGGGGGCAGGAAACTAGGGCATCTAGCCCAGAGTCCACACTGTGCCTAGCTGTGACCATGATTCCCATTCTAGACATACACCTACCTGCATGGGCTTTGTCTTGCCTGCACACACATGTACATACATACATGTACTTTCATGTCCTTTCTGTCATAGTGCAAATGAACACAAAACTTCATACTGGCCTCCCAGCCAAGCCACAGTCCTGTCTCCAATGGGGATGCATGGTGAAAACAGCCCTTTGCCACCCTCTTGTGACTCCATACTGTCCTCACAAGGATTCAGTTCCCATGTACTGGAAGTTGGTTCTGAATACTGGGTTCTGACATCTGTAACCTCTGCTCCTGGGAGGAAGTGATGATTGTCCCTCTGTAGCAGCGCACTGGAGTACCATCCCTGAAACCAGAGGGCTGCTCTCAGGCACAGGTCCAACTCCTCTGTCAGGAGCAGAAACCGCCTGTGGAGTCAGTCCCAGGACTTGGGGACTAAGGTCAGGAAAGGTGATTTCTGACCTCTGTGGGCATGAAGGCCTAAAGGAGACTGTAGCATTGTCACCTGTCCAAAGCCAGGCTAAGGAGTGTCCCAGCCTGGCTCATGGAAACTCTCTGGCTTGAGAAACCAGCCCTCGGATGCAGGAAGAATGGGCTAGCATTCAAACTACTATTATCTTAGACAAGTCAGACCAGCTCTGCCCACAAGCTTCTTCTGTGGCATGGGGCTGTGCCTGCTGTGTGGGAGAAACACAGGATGTTTGGTGATGTAGCTTGTTGGCTCCCTTCTGGAATGTGGTGGCAGACAAGGGACAGCCCCCCGTTTTGCAGAACAGATAATGCTGCTTTGACAGCTTTGTCCTCAGGTTGACAGCAGAAAGCACCAGGACTTCTGCCCTGTCACAGGCCTGAGTGTTGAAGCTACACAGCGCACTGGCTCCTTAAGGAGACCCTGAGGAGGGTGTAGCATGGTGCCTATGCTGGGACCGTTGCCTCCCCTCAGTGGTCAGCAGCCTTGGAGTAAAAACCACTGGAGCAGACACTGGCCGATGCCTTGTTATGTGTGAGCAAATGAATGGGTGAATGAGTGAATGCATGGGTGAATGAGGGCAAAAGAATGGACTAAGCACGTAAGTGGGTGGATGAGTATTTAAACGGCTACCAGAGCACCTAGAATGTCCCCTGCTCCCAAGACCGGCCAGTGTATGTAGCTATTACCTGGGTCCCGATGCCTCTGCCCCAAGAGAACTTCCTGCCCATGTGTATATGTTGCCCTTCTCCTCTCCCCTTTTCAGTCCCCTCCTCTCCTTGTTCCTCTCTTCCCTTGCCCTCCTGTACAAATGAGCTCATCTGGAGGTCTGGAAGAGGGGATGGTGCTGCCTTGGAAAGGTCCCAACCTGAGCTTCTTGACCCCCTCGTCCTCATGTCTTATTGATCTATGTCCCCAAGGCCTGGGATGGTGCTGGCAGAGTGGGTTCCACTGGCTCCTGGAGGTGCTGTGGGACTTCTCTGGATGTCCCGTGGCTGCCTTTCTCAGGATTGGCACAGGCTTTTCAATAGTGTCCTAGGACACAGACCTTAGGAGCAGGGACACACGGGCTCTGAGAGGAACATGACTTCTGGGTCAGACAGACCTGGTGTGGGCCTCGGGCCACCTGGCCAGCACCTGCATCCTTGGGCAAGTCACACAATCCCTGGCCTGTGAGATGTAAGACTCAACCATGACTTAGGGGAGTCTGGCGTAGGTTAGCAGGGGTGTTATGAAGGAACACTGTTCTCATAGCGTCTCTGCCAACACTGAGGGGTTGGGATAAACATGGAAGGGGTTTTTCCCAGCATCCCCTGTGATGGGCAACTTGACCAGTCATCTATCAGGTAAAGAAGAGGCAGCCACTCAGATCTGGGTTCCAGTTGGAATCCCAGTGAACCTGTTAGGGTTGTGTGACCGTGGCATGTCTCTATGCACCCCTAAGTTTTCCTCTGTGCAGATTTAGGTCAGAGGTCCCAGCCTGTGCCTCAGTTTGTGGGGAGACCCTGGGGGAGTAGGTGAATCTTACAAACAGTTCTATGAACAAGCAGGTGCCAGCTTCCCCAAGCTTTATCCAGTTTCATCCAGGCTTCTGTTGGAGCTTCTATGTTTAGTGGGGAGGGCTGTGTCTTCTGGACCCACAGAACAAGACTTGTCTTAGACCAAGGGAGGCCATATGGTCAGCGAAAGCCTAAGGGAAAGGCTTTGGCCACCCTTTTACTAATGTTAACCTCAGCCAATTCTTTTCCAGGGCTGTGTCTGGGGTGGACGCCGACCCCAATCTGGTCCACATGGAAGCACAGGACCTCAGTGGAGGTAAGTGGGAAGTGGTCACTAGCAGGTGTCCCTGAGCGTCCATGTCCAAGGGCACTGCTCAGCCTGGCGCACATTCACTGGCGCATTCTCAATGGGCAGTCCTGTGGACCGACCTCACTATTTTCTGATGTGTCATAATGAGAAGCACGCTTCTTTCCCTCTGGGGATGAATTGAAGCGGAGGAGCCCTGCTCTGTGGAAAGTCTATTAAAAGGGCAATTTGTTCTGGCTCCTGAGCATTGAGTGTTTCCTACTGCATGGCCCCACCCAGCCTGGCTGAGAGCTGAGTTGACTCAGGGTCTCTGTTGCTCCCCTCCCACAGGCAGGGCTGGGTCACCCGAGCCTGTAGCTTCCCGTCTCTTACAGCCCTCGCACTGAGCAATCCACTCACTTGTGTATGCATGTTAGTCTCTTGTGTTGTGAAGGTGACAGAGGTCATTTTCCTTCCTGGAAGTCCTATGCAGTTCCCAGGCACCAACAAGGTGGAGCCCTGTGGGTCCTGGGTAGTTAAATTTGGTTCTCCTGCCTGTGTAGTGGCAAACATTGGGGCCACACAGGTTAGTCCTCTGTGCAGGCAGCTGCTGTCAGATGATGACAGTCGGGGCTCCGTACCTCCAAGAGTGGGACCACATGTTATTGCAGCTACTGTTTTGGTAAGCAGGGGGCAAAGCTCAGAGAGGAAGCCATTGGGATGGCAGGTCTTAGGGCACACAGCTTATACAGGGCTGTACAGAGGTGACTCCCGCAGGTTCCTCGTGGCAAAAGGCCTGGCTGAGGGGGATGTGCCGTGTCCCAGGGGGAAAGATAAGCTGAGTCCTGGGTTGGGGCTGTTCAGGTCCTTCATGTAGCCTCCATCCTAGAGGAAACAGAGCCTGTGTGCAGCAGCCTGAACTCTGCATCAAGAGCCCCTGGATCAACTTGGCCCATGAGTGGGACCCTCGCCAGTCCCCTGCCTAGAGCCCTGCTGGAGCTGTCTTCAGAGCCTGGCTGCAGACCGTTCAAAGTCCCAAGGTCCAGGCTCCTAACCTGTGTCTCCATTATTCTCTAGCCAGCCAGGCCTTCCAGAGGACTCTGCTCTAAGTTCACCACACTCCTGTTAGCAGGCTGGGACTGCCTGTCCCCCTTTATCCATCATGGGGCTTTTCCCATCACCCCCAGACCACCTTTCTACTCAGGACCCCACAGTATGCTAACACCCAGCTTTTCTGTGCGTTCTCCTGGCCTGAGAGCTGCTTGGGGCTGAGTGCTGGCTGACTCTCCAGTGTCTCCAGCAGAGCTGTGGAATGAAGCCAGATACCCTGAGTACACCCCGTGTGGGCATTCTGCCTATGTGATGGGCAGAATGGTGCTCACGGCCCTCGCCATCGTGGAGTGGCCTCATCCATTTATCTGCCTCTCTCCCGAGCAGCAGTTCTCACTGCTCCCAAGAGCCAGTCCTCCGTGACAGTCACTCACTGCTTAGGACCTTCCTCCAGGCAGTTTCCTCATGAATAGCGCATGAATGAGAGGGAGAGTAAGTGGATGAATGAGTGAGACAGTGAGTGAGTGAATGAGTGAGTGAGCAGATGAATGACTGAAGAGTAAGTGAGAGTATATGGATGGATGGATGGGTAGGTGGATGGGTGGGTGGATGGATGGGTGGATGGATGGATGGATGGATGAATGGATGAATATGTGAGCGAAGCGTACCTGAACATGAGCAAACAATCCAGGGCTCGTGTGAGTGGAATGTCCTCAGTGTGTCTGTTTCCACTGGCCCCAGAAACACCTCTCAGGTTGGAGACAGAAACTTCCTCACAGAACCCAAGTTCAGTTTGCTGTACCGGAGCTTGTGAGGGCAGATGGTAGCTTTAGGGGAAAGAGGGCCGAGAACCACCTACTTCTGCCCAGGTCTGTGAGAGGGTGGGGCGTGGCTTTGGGGCCTACTGAGGTTCCTGAACTGTTTGGCTGTCCCTTCCTATGGATAATGGATCTCTGACATGCCCGCAGTCCCTCCCTGGGAGCTAAATAGATCTTGAGTGGCCCCGGCCCCACTGGGTGGGCAGGCATCCTGGCAGGCAAGGCCCTTTAAAGCGTGAAGCTCCAGACCAAGTCAAAGTGCTGGCATTACAAAGCGGCAGGAGCCTGGGAGGCCTCGCTGCCCTCAGTGGGGTCTGCATGTCCTGGCTGCTCTTGTCTCCTGCAGGCTGTCGGTACTTCACCTGCCTGATTCACAATTGCTCAGCTCAGCCCCATGCGGCACCCTTCACTGGCCCCATCGACCGTGGCTCCCTGACTGTGCAGGATGAGTACATCTTTCTGAAGGTGAGTGCTCCTGGTGCTGGGAGGTGACAGATCATGAGCCTTTGCCATCAGAAGAGGCAATAAAATAGCACTTCACTCCCAAAGGCCACTTAGCAGGGCTGAGCGCCTTTGTGCCTGTACTGTGGCTGCAGCATCTAACAAAGGCCCCCAGGCTTGTTAGGACCTTGGCTCAAGATTATTCCTGACTCCTCTCTCTGCTGCTCACCAGGCCTTTTCCCACGATCTGGGGCCCACAAATCCAAGTATACATATTTCTCTTGCCTTTCACGTTTTGGGTCTTATCCTGGGTGCTCTACTCCCCCGTGACCAAGACTCCGCTGCCATACCCCCTAATACATATCTCAGGCCAATTGGGACATGTTAGTGAATGCTGAAGGGAAGGCTTCTTGACCACCTCTAGAGTGGGAAGCCTGTGCCTTGTACAGCACAGACCATCATTGTCTTGTTTATTTCTGTGCTCAACCAAGTGCTGACAAGATCACCCTAAGGATGAAGGGTTTCTTCTGCTTGGGAGACAGTATGCGTGGCAGGAGAGATATGGTGCAGGAACACGAGGCAGCTGTTGGGTCACACACAGTCAGAGAGGATGCTGGTGCTAGCTCACCTTCCCTTTGTTCAGTCCTCGACTCCAGTCCGTGGAATGGCACTACCTACATTTAGGGTGGCTTCTCATCTCAGTCAGCCCCGATAACCTTTCATAGCCAAGCCCCGGGGTTGGTTTCCATGGTGATTCTAAATCCCATCAAGTTAACAACCAAGACTGGCCATCACCATCTCCAAGTTCATCTACAGAGATAGGCCATTTCTTTAGATCCCACTGCTGGTCCCTGCTCTTCCTCTGAAACCGTGTGAGACAAGCTCAGAGCTTCTTGTAAGAAAACTCCTGCCCAGTATTCTGTCACCAGAGGGTCCTCCAGGTTCCCATACTTCTTCCCTGCCCAGCCTCCATGGCACTTCTCCCTCAGAGTGGGCCATCATCTTCCAGCCTGGCAGGAGGCCCTGGGCCTACTGACCCTAACTGTATCACCAGTGGTTATGTCTGCCAACTCGTCCATGTTCTGCATTTGTACCTATGGGTCCTGGTACCTGTCTGTTTCGGTAGTCACTGGTTCCCTCTTCTGCTCTGTGGTAGTTTCTGTTGCTTGAGAGGAAACCAAACCCCAGAAAACACAGTAGCCCTATCAAGCATCACACCTAGGACTAGATAGCAACCCACCTCTTCTCCGGGCATTCTCCTGCCGGGACTGAGGTAGTCCACTGGGGCCCTACTGCTTCTCCCTGCTTGTCACATCAGACCCGGTGACAGGGACAGCTGGCATCTGGCATGTCTCTTGTCCCACGGTCACATCTTTGGTCTGCCCTGGTAGAATGGCACTAACTTGGGAATCAGCAGGACTCAGAACCTCTCTGGCAAGCTATACTTGGGGCACGCCCAGAGTCTCACCAGGCTGGGTAGAGCAAATGCAAGGTTACCCCATAAGGAATAGGTGGGGGACCCATGGTACCTAAGTATGGCATCTCTTCCTGGATTTACCTGGAGCAGGAAAGGTCACAGAGCTGCAACTGGGCTGGGATGCTGTTGGTTCTACAATTCTGAAGCTACGCTTTGTGAAGGTGATGGAAGGTGACAGAGGGAGATGGCTATGGAGGGCTCTGAACCAGACCGCACAGGTGTCAGGTGCAAAGTTGCCACTGCTTGGCTTCAAATGAGCCATCAGGACCTCCTCCGAGACTCTGTTTGCTGCTCCATGCCTTGGGCTGATGGTCCCTCCCCAGACATCATAGCACCCACGCAGATAAGCAGCCCTGCTGGGCCCACAGGTGACACTGAGACTCCAGCCTTCCCAGCTCCCAACTGGCTCCAGGCTGTCAGTGTCTCACCACAGTGTGGTCCCCCTGGGAGGAAGGAATGGCATGAAAGGGGCTGTGTGGGCTACTAACATGCCCCGATTTTGCAGCTCAGGACAGTGCAATGTGCTGCACCTGTCCCTAATCCACTCACCAGGCAAAGACAAAGCTCTGCCTTTCAAAACCTCTGTGCATTGCCCTGTCCCCAGCACCTTGCAGGTAGGAAGGAAGGACTTGGAGATAAGGTTCTCTTTCCCACTGTGCTTCACAGAAGGTCCTGCTGCCTTCACAATCAGTTCCCAGCAGGACTGGGGGTGGCCATGCCCTTGTATGCTAATCCTCTACCTAGGTACCCCAGTGGCCTCCCCAGGGCGTGGGAACAGGTGAAGCTCTGCTTCTGGCCCTCAGCTTATCTATCAGACAGGCTCAGGGAATGGGCCCACTTGGAACGCTCTGTCAGACGTTGCATCCCTTACCTGTTGGAGGTCTTCTGTCTCAGTGAGTCCCAGGGTGTGCAGGTTTCTGTGCACGTGGCTGTCTGGTGCAAAGCTGGTGTGCAGGCAGACAGCTTCAAATTCGAGCTCCGAGAAAGGCTCGAGGCTCGCTGAGGGTGACACCAGTTTCCGGAGCTCAGTTTCTGTGGAAATGGGATGGTGCTCTCAGAGAACCCCGTGGAGCAGTCCTGGGGGGCTGTCCCCCCACCTCAGTGGGTAGGTGCTGCTGTGGGGGAAGGGTTTCAAACCTTCCTGCCACAGGGACCCTTCCTCCAATTCCTCAGGACCTCTGCGTGTCCAGGTCACAGCAGTTCTACAGAGGCCTGGACACCTCCAGACTGCAGAGTCCTTTCCTTCACAGATGAAGTAATAGTGAAGTCTAGTGAAGTTTTGTCATCATTGCAGAAGAAGAACTCCCATGGGCATGGCCACTGGCTGAGTGGCCTGCTTTCCAACTGAGAGAGGGGCTTCACTGGAGGTTCTGTCCCTTGACTCTGTGTTTCTCCCCTAGGCGACATCAACAAACAGAACCAAATACTACGTCTCCTATCGCCGCAGCAACTTTGTCCTGATGAAGCTACCCAAGTATGCCCTGCCCAAGGTGAGGTGGCCCATACCCACCCTGTGCCAGATGCAAAGACTTTGAGGCCTTATACACTGGCGTTTGGGGTCCCAAGGTCAAGAGGGACAGAAACTAAGAATGGATGTGGCCACGCTTCCTCCTCTGCCTGCCCTTCCACTATTCCAGCCAACTGGGCCTCAGATGTGGCAGCTCTGTCCTCTGGGCACATAAAAGCTAAACAAGAAATTTGGGAATAAAACAGCTTTGGGAGGAGCAAGAAAAAAGTGGTTAGAGGAGAAGGCAGGGCATATGCAAAGGACCTGGGGCAGAAAGCACAGTCGAGGGCAGTGTGGAGTGGCAGGGAGATCGCGGCCTCTAGGACCAGAAGCCGTTTATCTTTTTCATTTGACTTAAGTACCTCAGACTCTTCTGAACCAAAGGGAAAAACCTATTAGGCCTTTCTTCAACCTTTTTCAAAAACAGAGAAGATGGAAGGAAACTAATGAGCTTACTAAACCAGCTGCAGTCCTGGCTGAGTAAGCAAGTTCAGTGCTAATGGTTCTGTTCCAGCAAAGGCAGGTGTCCTGGTGGTGAGGGGCTTTGCTAGGTCTGCTGGGGTCACAGCACAGCTCTAGGGGTGTGCGCCCTGGTCCTCATGTGGAGAAGATGGCACACCAGGGGGATTCTAACAAGGCCAGAAGTCATGGTTTTTATGACCTTGAATATGGCTCTCTGGGACCTCCCAGCACCTGAACTCTCTACCTGAAGCCTGTGCCCTGCTCTCTCCTACTCACCCAGCACAGCAGAGCACAGAAGAGCATCTCATTAGCAACCCACAGACCCACTAACTGAAATTTCCTAGTCAGATTCTGTTGTTTTATGGTGAATTTGCATCTCCTTCCAGCTTCCTCCCCACCGCGACAAGATATCTCTTCTCTCTTCATTTTTTTTTTCTTTTTTAAGTGGCCTGACTAATGTCAAGAAAATGAGAGTGGCTGGCACAGCATAAGGGCATCACCTGCTTGAGAGTCCCTTCCCCCATTCCCACCCTGTCCTGGTCCCCTCGGTCACAGGCCAAATTGACTTTGGTGTGGCTAACTCAGGAGCAGGATTCCCGAGCCTCCTGCTTAGAGTGACAGGGTGTCTGATGGGTTTTTCTAGATGGATACATGATCGTCCCGATAACAGACTGGCTGCAGGGCTGAGGAGTCTGCTCAGCCATAGTCTCTAGTCCAGACATGTGGATGTACCTGTAAATGCACCCCCTACACTGTGGGGGTTCACTGCTAATATGGACTGAACACACAGACCTTCAGCATCTTAGTCGATTTCTATCAGAATCCCATCCATGGAGTTAGATCATGCACAGCACAGTGTGGTCTGCTTCTGTGTTGTATCTTGCCTCCCCTATTCCATGTCTAAGTGTACGGCAAATGATGCCATTCTGCCATTTTGACCTACCCACTCCTGAACTCTCTGAAAGGTGGGCAGCTGTTAGGAAGAGCCAGCATCCTCGGTTTGAGGTGTTGACTTGTAATGTCTGTTTTAAAAGCCTCAACGCTCCCTAGCAGAGAAAAATGCTCACAAAAAGAATCTACAGAACCACAAATTACATAAAAAGCACTCATGGGGGTGAGGTGAATGCAAATTTACTTGAAAAAAAAACCCATCCTGTATTTGTAATGAATTTATTTTAAGTAAAACAAAATGCATATCACGGATAATAGAGGAGGGAGTGACGCTGAGAAGGATGGCCGAGTCCAAGCTCCAAGACCTTCTCTACCCTCCTGCTTTGGCAACACCCAGCTGCAGAGTGTAGGCTCATGACTATTCTGGGCCTCTGTGCTGTGTTCTAATGCCTCCAGCATCTAGGTATAAGGTGGTATAGCAAGGCCAGTTTTGACAGGGTGAGTCTTCAGCCTAGGAGCAATATCCGTCTGCCCTCCCCTCACAGCAGGTAAATGCGTACGCTTTCCTGGAGCAGCTGGCAAATAGCTTGTGTGGCCAGGTGGACACTATGGGCCTTTCTCTTCAGACACTGAGGCCAGTGTTCTGATGTCACAGCCACCATCAGCTGAAGCAGGGCCAGAGTCCATCTGCCTCCCTTTTTTTCTTTGGGAGGTAGACTTTCAAGGCCCAGAGTATCTAAATGTATGGAAATGGGCATAAAGTCACCATGGGGCACACATACTGGTCTGGGCCTCAGTGTAGACAGAGTCTTTGGTGATCAGAGGAAAAAAAACCAGACTGTCTCTATAGAAAAGAGACAGCTGAATTTGCAGTTAGTGTATCATACACTCAAATATCCAGTTTTATGTGGGCATGTTGGGACATGCCTATAATCCTAACAATTGCAAGGCTGAGGCAGGGGATCATGAACTTGAGGCCAGCATGGGCTGAAATAAGACCTTTAAAAAGTCCAATACGCACACACACACACACACTTTCCAGTTTCAGTCATCAAAAATCACAAGGCACACAAAGAAACTGAAAAAAGTGATCTGCTCAGAACTAAAAATCATGCCTAAGAAAGGCCGGCTGCTTGACCTGTCGGATGAACTGGTAGCATTGTCTCAAGATGCCAGAGAACAACAGGAGGATACTATGCACAAAAGAAATGTCCACGAACAGATAGGAAATGTTAAGGATGTCTGAATAGAAACCATGGAGCTGTAATTAGAAAGAAATAAGAAAAATAATAGCAATGAAGTTCATGAGAAGGGCTCCAAAGCAGATGGGGCTGACAAAGGATGAATCAGAGAACCTGAGAAAAAGACAGAGGAAGTAACCAAGTATGTGACCTTCTTGACACCGTCATCAGAGCAACACATACTCCGCGAGAATCCGGAAAGGACAAGAGAACAAGGGGCAGAGAGGTTGATTTAAGGAACAGTGGTTCCCTCCCTCCCAGAATCATGAAAGGCATGGATGTGACTGTCTCCAAGGCTGGCCAGTCCTAAGACAAAGGCACATGCAAAGATGCATTCAAACCAAGAGATAAGCCAGAAAGACGAAGAGGGAGTCTGGAAGGCAGCATGAGAGATGCGACTTGTCATAGACGGGATTCCCTGCTTAGATAATCTGCAGATTTCTTAACCGGAAGCCCCAGAACCAGAAGGCAGGGAGCCAGAGTAGCCAAAGCACTGAAACAATAGGAGGAAGATGCCGGCTCATGCCAGTGCCTTGTGAATTTCACATAATAATGTATACTATGGCTGGAGAGGTGGCTCAGCAGTTAAAAGCACTGGCTGCTTTTGCAGAGGGCCCAAGTTCGATTCCCAGCACCTATTTTGGGACTCTCACAATCTCCTGTAACCCTAGCTCTGGGGATCTGATCCCCTCTTCTGGTCTCCATAAGTGACGTACATTCACATAGACACACATACACATAAAAACTGTAAAAAAAAAAAAGTCTATGGAAAATTTCTGCTGAGATTCCATATGAAAGTCCATGAGAAATTTCTGCCATCATGTTTATTAAAATGTGCTCAAAACCTTTCCAAATATGTATAGTATATTATAATTTATACCTAGCTTATAGTTGTAACTTACAAGTTTTAATTTGCATATGAGCCTGTGCACAAACGTATAAGTGAGGTGGCTCACAGACATTATCACCTCCGTCTGTTTGCCCAGGCCTTCCTCCATTTCCCACCTCTTTGCTTCAAGATAACGATACGGAGAAATTCTTGGGGAGTTCTCAGTATCCATCCTGTTCTTTATCTTAGATTAGCCAAACTCATAGTCTAGCCGCTGCTTGGCACCCCAGGGAAAAGGCTGCATTTCCCATCTTCCTCTGTAGCTACATGTGGTCACAGTCAGCCAATGAGATGTTAATGAAGTTCCCTTGTGTGACTTCTAAGAACACAATACGGAAGTCCAGCCTTCTCGCCCTCTTCCCCCTTCCTGCTGCCTTGCAGCCAGTGTGATGGTGGAACTCCAACACCTGTCCTAGGCCCTGAAGACAAACACCATGTCACAAGACAGCAGAATGATGGCCCAGAAGGAGACCCTGCCCTTGGTGACTTTGTGGGACATCTACACTAGCCTGGCCACCACTGGACTTCTCTTGCAGGCAGGAGGGATGAGCGCCTGTCTTCTTGAAGCCTCCTAATCCCCCTTGATAAGAAATGTTCACCAACTAGTGTTTCCCTTCTGCAGAGCTCTCCAGGCCACTTGTGCCAACATAGATATACACGTGAAGGTTTTGTGCTCCTATTAACAATGGAGCTAAGGGATAGTTTTAGTTGCTTCTTTAAAAATGAAAAGAGTGAGGAAAGTAAATGGAATTTTATGAAGGTGCAAAATATTTGTCACATAGTCATCGAAGCTTTTGTGTGACCCTTCTCAGTACTGGCCCATGGGAAGGGACATAAGCAGGCTGCTGTGTAAGGAACAGATCTGAAAGTCACTGCAGCAGGTTGACGGCATTCAACAGGCATTCTAGAGACAGTCCCTGCCTCTGCTATGGCCATCTCCCTTCTTAGAATTTATGGGACAGAAACAAGCCAAGAGGCAGGGAGAGACCCGGGTTTGGAAACACAACCTGCAGTCCTCCAAAGCAGGGACAGGACTCGGTGAAATACGACTGGGCCACAAATGTGTATCATGTGGGCATTAGCAGCGGTGTTCATAAATAACATTCATGGCAGAGGAAGAGACACCCATGCGGTGTGCGGAGCAAGCTATAAACCAGACGTGAAGAGTGCGTGAATCATGCTTGGGAGAAGGCCTGAACATAAACACGTTGAAGTGTTAATTCCAGATCTCTCTAGAGGGGCGCTGTGGATGGCCCCACGCTGCTTCATAGCTTATAGGAAGCATTTTTCCAGGACATCTAACCAGCTTATGTAAGTGGCTTTGTATCGCAACTGTCACCTGAATTACTGCAGCCGCTGTGCAGGCTCCCTGTGCTCACTCCCCCCTCCCCATATGCTTGCCCCTGCCAAGCCTTCTTATAGGAAGGAGCCTCACTTGGTACCCAGTTCTGGTGCATGTGTTTATCCACCACGGCCCAAACTGATGGGCATGACCTCCTTGGAGGGCAGAGAAATGGCCAGCAGCCCAAAGTGGCACATCCCGCCTCCTGCCCACAGCTCAAAGACTGGAGGTGGACATATGGGTGTTAACCAGTGTGTTCCCACAGGCACCTCACAGACTTCCATCACCGTGCTGACCAATCTCACATATAGGACTGGGCCCCGCAGACTCCTTCCTGGGTCACACACCTCTTAGTCCATCATTTCTATGTGTCAAGTGTATGTCTGTAGACTCAGGGCTCAGATCCTGTGCCTGTGAGGTCCTCCAACTGTGAGGGACATGATACGTGCTTCACACACTGAACCCCTCTTCTGAAAAACTCCACCACCTCTGCATTTTTTACAGTCCTTGCTTTGTAGTCCAAGCTAGCCTCAAACTCCTGATTCTCTTATCTCAGCCTTCTGGGCGCGCTGGCGTTCTCAGCTCAGAAATGCCCTTCTGGACACATGGCATAGGGAACAGTCTGCGGGTGAGGGGAGGGGCCGAGCGCCAGCACTCAGGAGTCCAGCGAGCCTGTCATCAAAGAGACACAAATAAAAATCACTTCCCCCAAGTGAGCACACCTAGAAGGGCATGAAGATGAGGGAGGGGATGTCTTCATGTGAGGGCACCCCACAGTTCTCCGCTCCTGTAGCCTGGCGGTCTTGTGTTAGAAGGCTGGGGGGCTTCAGAGGTGGAGAACAAAGGCACGGAGGATGCTGAGTGACGTCTGCTCACCTGTGAGGTCCCTAGGCACAGCCTCCCCAGCTGCAGCTTCTCTAGGCAGTTCACACCAGGCCTGGACAACAGGAAAAACAAGGAGCCGAGGTCAGCCCAGCTTTGTCTTTCACACTATGGGGCTCTCTTTCTTCTGAACTGTACAGCTGTCAACAGATGTTGAAGTCTGCCTGACCCACAAGGGGGAAACTGAGACCTGGAGCCTTTGCCTGGGCTGCTGTTCTTCTAACACTTTTGTCCCATGGTGTGCTGAGGTCTGGGCGCAGAGGAAGGTAGACAGTGGAGCTTGTCTGTTGAATGCTGTGAGGGGCGCCATGCTCTGATTGTTAAGGCAGGTTCTCCATTTCCGAAGCTCAGAGCGGAGGCAGGGCTGGCACCAGATCCGAAAGGCAGATGTTTCACACACACGTGCCACACGTGCCGGGCAAACGAAGGGCCGCTTGACTCCCAGGAGCCTAGCCCTTTACCCACCACTCATTCTGATCGTGTGGGGTGCTCGAGGGAGCCTTTCCTCATTGTGAGGAGATGGACAGTTTCCAGTTGGACTGGGGAAGAGGAGGCACCTCCAGGCTACCCCCTAACCTGGTGTGAGGGGTCCAGACATCACTCCCATCTTAGAGGTGTGGCATTGAGGTTCCTTATCCAGGACCACAGAGCTAAGCATAACTTACCAGGATGCCAGCCTCAGTCAGCGGGTCTCCAGGGCAGCGGGGCTGCACTCCACGCTACCACCTCTGATGGCATTTCAATCCCCAGGACCTGCAGATCATCAGCACGGATGAGCAGCAGGTGTTCGTGGCCGTACAGGAGTGGAACCAGGTGGACACCTACAACCTGTACCAGTCAGACCTGCGCGGAGTGCGCTACTCACTGGTGCTGGAGAATGTGCGCAGCTCCAGGCAGGCCGAGGAGAACGTGATCATCGACATCCTCGAGGTAGGCACCAAGCTGCTCATGCTCCCCTCCCCCCCTTCGCGTCCCTCTTCCTAGCCCAGGGGTTACAGATCCCTCCAAAGCACCAGATGTTTCAGGCTTTGGTGCCAGTGAGGCTGAATCATAGGGGCTTAAAGACAGAGAGAAGCTGATTTTCTAATGAGGTTCGTTGGAACAGTATTTGCTAACGAGAAGTAAGTTCCTAGCGGGTAATATCTTGCAGAAGTGGACCCAGTCTTTTCTTGTGCAAGGCTTTCCCTGTGCAAAGGCGGCCACAGCCGGGTGTGATCCAAGCAGCCAGCCTGACCCGCTGTCATGTGACCTCTCCCCCTACCTGCTTGAGATGTCTGGCTCTGCCTCACCTCGGCAGAGGTCCTGGCCTTGCCTGGCCACCAAGCTTCTGGAATTCACGTCAATGCTCTCCACTGGTGAGAGTGGCCTGGTCCTCAGGTTCAATGCACAAAAAGTCCATTAAGCACCTGACATGGGCCCGGCCTGGACTGGCCACTCAAAATTCTCTCTTTTCTCTTGTGGATTCTATGGCTCAACAGACCACCACTCACCCCCTCACCCCCCAACCGCCACCGACCTTCCAAGACAGACCAGATCTGAGCAGAGAACTCAGAACCAGCCCAGTCACACTGTCCACCAATATCACCTCTCACATCTGCCCCAGGCCAGTGGAGACAGCTGCAGGCGGCCTGCTGGTGCTTCTGTTGGATAGTGAGTCTGGCTCAGAGAGTAACCCTAGGCAGACAATGGGCTTTGTCCCTGTGACTGGGAGGGGACCTCCCAGGTGGAGGGAACCTCAATGTATCTTCAGCTGTCAGCAGCAATGTGGAGCCATTATTCCCAGCAAAATGATGAATGTAATCGTTTGTTTGCGAGGAGAGCCCATTTGTCAGTGCTACCTCCCAGCTGGGGCCGCGGAGGGACAGGGCCCTCCCCTAGTGCCCAGGATGCCTCTGGTGACATCCGAGCACTGGAGCACTCAGAGGTGGGGCTGTGGCCCCAGGCCAAGCTGAGCAGTGATCGATGCGAGGGTGCCATGGACAGGTCCCATGGGGGAGGTGCTGTCTACGCTCTCCATAGATATGCCACGCTCATACTGCGTGCAACACTTGGGGTTTCACCCTCCGTCACTGGCAAGGATTCCTCACAAGCTGCCCGTCCTCCAGACCCCTGCCCCCACAAAGAAGATGTCTCCTGGCAATGTCCTTAAGCCCACACGGTCAGTGGTCCACAGTGCAATGCCTTTTGACAAATCTAGTTGGGAGTCAGGGTGGGCCTCCTGGAGGAGGTGGCGTGCATCCCTGAGGTGGGGCAGAACAGGAGTCAGCTAGGCGAGGAAGCTGTGAGCTGAGCCAAGCGTGGGGACCACCAGGGAGAGCCTGAGGACATGAAACAGTTAAAAGACAGGCATCCCCTGCCCATCCACCCGTGCCTCCGAAGTGACTTATCCTCTCTAACTTCAACCAATGGGGTAGTGACAGGCTCAGCTCTGGTCCTGTATTGCCTGGGCTCCTATCTAGGCTCTGGTATGTGTCCGCTATGCTGTGCTGTGCTGTGCTGAGCTGTCCTGGGCAGGTGGCTTAACCTCTCTGGGCTTGGTTTCTGGGCTCTGAGACACTTTGTTGAAACTGACAATGCCCTCTTTTAGGGCTACTGCAAGGACTCAGGGATGCTTTTCTTAGGAAACATCAGGGCTCCATCCAACAACACTCCATGTTCCCAGCGCCACCTACTCTGGAATTATGAATGGTGGATGGATGGGAAGGGCTGGGCTTGGCTTGGCAGCCGGCATTGTAAATATCCTGCACGTGGCCAGTATTGTCACTATCATGGTCACTAGAAAGCTAGCAGCCTGTCCAAGATGTCTGCTGTTGAGTCACAGGGTGTTTCATCTGGTCTGTGTGTCCCCTGGTTGTGCGGCCTCCTCAGGTCCTATTGGGTTCTGATAGAATTTTTCTGAGCTGCTGTGTATGTTAGAGTTAGGAAGATGGCTCAGGGTGTCACAGAGTGTCGCAGGCCAAATCGCCCCGCTTCATGAATCATGTGGTCAGACTGTGTGTCACAGGAGGCTGTCCACATACTTCCAGAGATGTGTCTGCCTCTGTGGAGGAACGGACGGTTCAGTGGAGCAAATCCTGACAACGTTAGCAGGAGAGACACTGGGGTCCTAAGAATGTGCTAACAGTAGAAACACAGCAACATTAACTGCAGGGACAGAGGGACACATGGCAGAAGGGCATGGACCCAGGCTCTACAGACTTAGAAAACTGCTGGGCTGCTCATCCTGAACTAGGAAGGCAGTCAGAGCAGAGCCCTGGAAACAAGCAGTCATTCCCACCCGTGGCACCAGGGGGCGCTCCCTGCTGGATGGCAAGGTCGCTTGACAGAGGGGCTCCTGTGTTTCCTTCTCGGTCTCCGTTTTTAACTGGCGTGTCCTTCCTAATCGCCCTACACTTGATCTCACGTTGTAGTTCAGAAGCCTGTAGCTCACTCTCTGGTTTCACAGGCCCATGTGTATAATTTATATCTGTTCAATAAGATTTGCAGCCTTTGAGCTGATAAAATTTAGACAGGAATTTTTTAAATTATTATTTTTTTAAAGATTTACTTATTTATTATGTATACAGTATTCTGTCTGCATGTATGCCCACACACCAGAAGAGGGCGCCAGATCTCATTACAGATGGTTGTGAGCCACCATGTGGTTGCTGGGAATCGAACTCAGGACCTCTGGAAGAGCAGCCAGTGCTCTTAACCACTGAGCCATCTTTCCAGCCCCTAAATTATTTTTTTAACTTATACTAATGTGATAAGAGGAAAACTTCAGACGTTTGAATGGGTGAATGTGTTTCACATGACAGACTCATGTGTGTCCGTGGAGATCAAATGGGACATTTACTAAACAGAATGAGGCTCGCCCAGCCGTCCATCCCTTTCCCGATCCCCAAAGCCCATGCCTGTGTGTGTTGCACCACCTGGCAAAGGAGAGTCAAGGCTGCAGGCGGGCTTGAGGCTGCTATTCCAGAGACAGCATTGCTGTACACTGTCTACAGAGCCTTGTCATGGAGTCCTTGGAAGTGGACTAGGGAGGCAATTAGGGCCAGACAGAGGAAAGCTGTGATGGTGGCCAGAAACTGTTTTACTGGCTTTGAAGATAAAGGGAAAAAACCCTGGTGTCAAAGACTGGCAGAGAGGAACAGATTTCTCCCTACAGCCTCCAGACAGGAGCACACGCCTGACAATGGGTTAGAGACTCCAGTCAGAGCTCTGACCATCACAGCTGTAGATGAGAAGCGTGTTGCTTGATGCAATAAATTTGTGATGTTGCAACACCTATAGGAAGTAGAGATACCATCCCTCTGTATACTAGTCTACCCATCCATTCATTTATCCATCTATCCTCTCATCCATCTACTTATCTCTCCAACTAACCATCTACCCATATACTCATCCATTCATCCACTCATTCATCCGTGAATCTACTCATCTACTCACCCATCCTTCCATTCATCCATTATCTGCCCATCAATCCACCCACTCATTCATCTACTCATGCTCCCAACCAACCAACCATCCATCCATCCACTCATCCCCTAACACATCCTCTCATTCACAATTCAACCCATCTGCCCATCCACTTACTCACCTATCCCTCTCATTCATCCTCATCTACCCATCTACTCATCCATGATCCACCCACATCAATTCATCTACCCATTCATCTATCTGTCTACCCATCCACCAGTCCAACCACCCATCCAACCATTCATCAATATCTTTACCCAACCACTCATCTACCCACCTGTCCATCAATCAATCCACCTATCCATGCATTCATCCACTGATCCACTCAGCCATCTGTCTATCCAATTACCCACATGTCTTTCCCTCTGTGTTTCATCCCACCGACCCATCCATCCACCTGCCCAGTCCTGGCTCTGTTCCTGCATCTGTAACAGCACCTCTCTGGTGGACTGTCCACCTGCAGACATGCACATCAAGAATGACTGAACTGACTTTTCAGACTCTCAGTGCCTGTGTGGAGAGAGCACCGATGACCTTGGTAACTGTTTCAGCCTAATTATAATCCTTGGCTCTAGAGTTCTGAGTAAAATGCACAGTTGTCTTAACACCAGTCCCTTGAGGAGCTTTGTAAAAAGCAACACCATGATTTATAGGGAGTAGAGATACCTCTGCTGTGCAGCTTGGATGAAGGAGTATCTCTGGCCCACTATCCTAGAAGTGCTCAATGAATGTGTCTTTAAGTCTTTGCCACTAAGGGACTTGAAGAATAGGGTGTTCCTGCAAGGGCATCACTGGGTTTAATGTGATGAAATGCCTGGTTCATGTACTTTCTTATTAATCAATTCAGTGGCCACTCTCGGATGTTGCAACCTCAGCTGGGGACCTTGTAAGACCCCCTGACAAAGAGAAATAAAAGCCAAGTGGAGTCCTGTCAGTGCATGCCAGGATAAACAAAGACCTTCCCATTGTTATCCATTGGGCTGTGGGGCCCCAAGGAAAGCCGAGGAGCGTTTGCTATGGCCCAGGACCTGCCCTGCAGGTCTAATAGACACGGCAAGTGAGGGGATCATGGGATCCAGAGTGGGATGGGGAAGGAGAGTCCTTTCATCAGATACGCTGGTTGGTGAGGGGACCAGGGACCCTGATATCTGATGGCCAGAGGACCTCAGCAAATAGTTCAGTGTCATACAGATCCCCTGACCCTGGAGTAGACAGTGCTCTTCCATGCCAACCTGGGACCAGTCTCCGTGTGTCAGGCTGCATCCAGGTGGAACAAAGCCACATGCAGCATCCTCAGTAGGGGACAGTGCCTGGCTACTGTGCTTCTGGGTAATCTGTGTGGGGCCTTATGGTCCTTCTTGTGTCTCCTCAGGTCAGAGGAGTGAAGGGAGTCTTCTTGGCAAACCAGAAAGTGGACGGCAAGGTGACAACACTCATAACCTATAACAAGGGCCGTGACTGGGATTACCTGAGGCCACCCAGCACTGACATGAATGGGAAGCCCACCAACTGCCAGCCGGTAGGTACCCTGCCCTGTCAGATGCCTCCAAGAGAGGGGCACAGATGCCACTGCTAGGGTACCCTTGAGACACACAAGCCACCAGTTTCTGCTAGGCATAGGGATGCTCCCAGAGGGAAACTTGGACATCATTCTTTTCCATGAAGTTACAGTGTGAGAAACTGCCCCAAACCCCAGTCCCTCACTCATTCTCAGCTCCACAGGCCTATCCAGATGACCTCGGTCAACGTCTGCTATCTACAGCTGTGTGTCCCATCAGGCTAAGTGCTGGTGTGACCCCATGCATGGTGCTAGCAGAGGTCCAAGCAACAGTAGGAGCAGAGTCTTCCAAGCCTGCTTCTGAGCATCGTTGAATGTTGCTGAGGGCCGGGGCATGATGGAGGAAGTGTATATAGTGTCAGGTGCTGCTAAAGGCAGCATTTGCCACAGTCGCCAGGTGGCCACCGAGGGTGAGCTGCCCTAAGGAGCAGCTTTGCCTGGGGGAGGCGTGGGCACTGCGTCCTGAGTTCTCTGCTCCACCCCACTCTCAGGTCTCCTCTTCGGACCCCAGTGTAGATGCGGAAAGCTCACAGCCCCTGCCCACCTGCATGAGGAATGAATTGTCTGCCATTTATAAAAACCCTCTTGGGTTCAGAGCTGCTATGACAGGCTGGTTTTCGTATCATCTTTGGAAAAGTTAAGCCACATTAATCTGCCCAGGCAACTTTCCGCTAGGGGAAGGTTCTTGTCTACAATTACTCAGCTCAGTGAGGAGGCAGCCTCTGTGAGATTTTGCGTCCCGGAGCAGGGGGTACAAGGACGGTGGCAGGAGAGGAAAGTGGCCCAGCTGCCCAGGCAGGCAGACCTTACACCAGGGACCAAAGCAAAGTACCTGGAAGCCAGTGGGCCACAGATACATCAATGACAGTCTGAAGCCCTGGTTCCCACCTGAATGCCTGTAGCCTCCATCCAGAGAGAGACAACACAGACTGACTGGTGACCAAGTCCAGGCCTTCGAGCCTGACAGTGCCATTCTCTCAGCCACTCGGGGCTCACAGTTCAGATGGCAGTGAAAAGGTTCCTGGGAGTCATGCCACCCAGGAACAGCTGGGGTCTTTGTCATGGTCTTAGCACACGTGTTGATGCTATCCTTGAGCCAGGGACAGGCTAAGGTGCTTCTCTGCTGCCTTTCTGCTCTTACTTTTGGTCGTGCATTGGCTCCCAGGTCTCTGACTGGCTTGGTGGGGGATGTCTCCTTCCAGCTATGGGGAAATAGATACACTTATATAATAGAAAGGTTAATCAGATTTCTGTGTGTGTGTGTGTGTGTGAGAGAGAGAGAGAGACAGAGAGACAGAGCATGTGAGTGTGCATTTATATAAGCACATGTCAAAACCATGGACTATGGGATGTCTGGGATGTCTTCCTCTGTTTCTGGCCTTCTGTTTTGAGACAGGAGGGTTGTCCCTCCACTAAACATGGAGGTCAACAATTGGTTAGACTGGCTGGTCATCAAACTCCTAGGATCCACCTGTTTCTACCCCTACCCCCTTACGCTAGGACTTCAGATACACACGCAGCTGTGCCTGGCTTTCATGGGCATGCCTGGGATCCACACAGCAAGTGCTTTACCCACTGCACCATCTCCCCATCCCTGATTAGATCTCTCCTAGCAGGATGAATTTCAATTGGTAAATGGGTTTGGATCTGATGGTGTCTGGGGTTCTGAATGGAAGCCCACAGAAACCTATGTCTTCAGAAGTGCCAGCATGTAGAAATACTTCTAGACAGCGCTGGGGCTGGGGCTGCCGTATCCCTCTGTCTACCCAATGATCCAAGGTTTGAGTTGCTGTACAATTATGTGGAGGATCTGCCAGCTCCCACATGTGAGAGGGCTAGAAATGGATAACTCACCTGCCAGCCACCTTCCTGGGCTTGATGTACAAGTTCCTTGGGGGTCTTGCTTGCCTCCTGGTGCCACTCTGGGCAGCTTCAGAGGACCTTCCACCTCTGACCCCTGCAGAGCCTAGGCAGGCATGTCAGGCCAGGACTATGGGAAGCCTAAGAATTGAGCCTCAAACCAAGGTGCCCAGTAAAGGTTCTGGATGGAGGAATGAATGAATGGGTGAATAAATGAATGAGAGCTGTGGCTGCACAAGCCCTAGTATCACACACATTTTTTGGCCCAGCAACCCATACAGTGGCCATGTATGGAAGCCCATCGTGAGGGGAATCTGGGCCACAAGGCCACTTCCTTGGGAGAAGTTGCAGCCACCTGGAGGCCCTCTCTCAGACCTTGAGTCTCTATTCTCCAGCAGACCGTGTCTAACTGGTCCCTTCTGCACTCCTCAGTTCCCTAGGTCCCAGGTAACTGCTGCTGAAGACATCCTCATCCCTGTATCCATCACCCAGCAGCCGAGTGAGCACCGCTTCCCACCCTCTGTTGGTTCTTCCAAGGCACCCCTACCCAGCCTTGGCTGACAAAGGCCAGGGGGCAGATCTGGCTGCAGAACTGGTTTTCCTAGGATGCTCTCACCTGCTGACCATCCTTCCTTCTTTCCTCCCCAGCCGGACTGCCACCTGCACCTACACCTGCGCTGGGCAGATAACCCCTACGTTTCAGGCACGGTGCACACCAAGGACACGGCTCCTGGCCTCATCATGGGTGCAGGTAGGTAGCTACAGCAGCCTTTACAGCCTGAGGGAAGCTCCTATCTCAGG